>JAFBJR010000113.1:8738774-8841349 GCA_016785285.1 Brachirus orientalis | reverse complement strand
AAGTCTAACTTTAAATACAGAGACAGTGTCCGCCTCCCGAACCGACATTGGCAGTTGGTTCCACAGGAGAGGAGCCTGGTAACTAAAGGCTCTGCCTCCCATTCTACTTTTATGGACTCTGGGAACTACAAGTAAACCTGCGTTTTGGGACCGAAGTGATCTGTTAGGCTGATAAGGTGAAATTAAATCTTTAAGATATGATGGGGCCTGATCATTAAGTGCTTTGTACGTGAGGAGGAGGATTTTAAATTGAATTCTAAACTGTACAGGGAGCCAGTGTAGTGAAGCTAACACTGGAGTGATGTGGTCTCTCTTACCAGCCATTAGCCATGAAGGTTTATGAAGAACTTTACTTTTTACAAATTGGGACAGCACTCAGTGTGGAAAAAAAAAAAGGTGTCAGTTTTGTGTAATATTCCTTGTAGAACTTCAGTATCATTATCAACAGATCTATTTTGCTGGAAATAGTGTTTTGTCACATGTGAAAAATAGGCAAAAGAGACAGAAAATCTCAACAACAGACCAGGCCTGACAATTTCAATTTTATAATTTCACAATCTGTGTGTGAGCGAATGACTGAATTGGCTCCAGTTTGAAGACAATTCAGCATTAAAAGGACGACACATGTAATACCCTCCTACTGTTTAAAAGACACCTCAATCTGATTATTCAAAATTAGATATTTTCTGTTGTGGTGAAGGTGCATAAAGGAGGATTTGAATGTCTCATGACAAACTTGTCTCGCTCCACTTGTCCCATTAAAAGAGACAACAGACATGATTTCCACTCATGTAAACACAGTCTAGACATGTGAGTGTATTTATCACATGTAGTAATCAGTTCCACACACACACCAGTTAAAAGAGGGATGTAGATTATGTCAGGGGTTTTCCGGTAACTACAAATTCTCAATCATAAATCTAAAGAGGAAAAAAAAAAACTGGCCTGTTGATTTTTTTATTATTATTATTTGTGGTGAAAGACAGAGGACGGCGTCCAGAATGACTCAGCATCTGACTGGAAAACCCCCCCTTTTCAAGCTTCATAAGTCTTATTTCGTATATAAAAATAGCTTTTGTCATTCATTTGTTTATCTATCAAGGTGGCCTTAGACTAAACTGCAACCAAACTGAAATACAAATACAAAACTTTATTTATAATCAGACGTAATCAAACTCTTAACTCTGTTTAAAACAACTTCGCAATGAGATTCAGCTCTTGATTTATATTAAACACAAACGCGCGGTGACATGTTATTGTTGTTGTTAAGACAAAGGCACATTTCGATTCAATGTAAGAGAACATTTCAGTCCAGCATCGGTGAGATTCTTGTTTCTGTCTTGATGACGCTGATAAAGAGGCTTTGATGAAGAACAGGACGGCCTGTTGACAACTTCCTGTACCACCCTGGACGGTAAATTAGCTTCAGTGACTGTGAGCGGAAGGGAAAATGCTGAGTCACCGATTGTAAAAAGCTTTTTTTTTTTTTTTGTGACACATCAGTGAAGACGATGTGAACAGAACTTTCTCATCCTTAAAGACTTAATCCCAACGTAAACACGGGAGGAAAGCAGGAGAAGACAGATGAGGTATGGAGGGGAAGGCCAGGGAAAGGTCAGAACTATCAAATTAAAAGCCTCGCTTTGGGCCACACGGCTCAGTTCACACAAAATTCAATCGTACCTTCTGGAGAGGAGCTAATTTCCATCAAAGTATAAAACAAACATCTTTAATTTGAGTGAAAAGGACCCTTTAATGTTGTAGAATATGTTAATCACATGTTAAATTGAAGATTCTTAATGAAAGTTTAAAAATTATCACCTCTTACACACTTTTAATGCGTTCCTTTTTCTGAGATCAGGGGCGTTAGCACTGGGATTCAAATATGGCTGCCAGAATAAAAAACACTGCTACTTTTAATATTAATAGCTGGTATGTCATATTTGTTTTACAGTAAATCACTCATACACATAGTGTTTGATTTTTAACCACAGAAATGTTAGCAAGTCGCTAACGCTAACAACAATCTACCTGACCAGGTAGATTGTTGTTAGCGTTAGCGACTTGCTAACAACCTGAGACAAGCTAGCATTTCCGACGTCTCAACTGGAATACGACGAACTCAGGGGTGATGTCACTCAAGTAGGTCACAGGAATTCTGGGTAATGGAGTTTAACAGATTCTAACTGTGCTATAATGAAGTCAGTCCAATTTTTTCTTCCAAAGTCTTGAGACTTATTAAAATAATTTGTATGAAATTAAGTTGTGATTACTTTATCCAACATATAAGTCTCTTAGAAATGTCTGTTTTCCTGTTCAAAATAATATCAGGTGTTGCAGAAAAAGTTGTGAAGACACATAGTCAAAGACATTATATAATGCACACATTTGGTCTTGATTTATATTGTGAAATGGGTTGCAATAGTTAAGAACCAGTGCTGTACCTGTTCAACGTGCTGTTGTTGAGTATTTTTGTCCTTTTTCTTTTAACTTAAATGTACTTAACTTAATGTTTAAGTAAGCCTACAGATTCACCTAACTTTCACAAAAAGAACTGAATAACTGTCATTTTCTTATTCAAACACAGTCAAAGTCGTCACTGCAAACACTGGTGACCTTAGTCAGTCACTCGTGTGTGTTGGACAGATACGTGATTACTAATGACACAGTTGTCCCTTGCATTTCATCTTTTAAAAATTTGGTGTCTTTTAAATAAATATCCACTGAGACCAAGTAACAATGTAGTAAAACCATGATTATATCAAAAGCTATATTGATTATTTCACATTTTCAGCAGGAGACGCAACATTTTCTACACTCCACTGAAACGAATCCAACACTGAACTCAAGTTCTTGTTAACCCGCTGGTTAATTAGTGGTTTCAGTGTCGGACAAGAGTGTCACACAGTTGCAGTCTAACTGTAACTGAACTCACTCTTCCCAACTCCCAAAGAAACCACCAACGGACAGTTTTAAAGGTTTGTTACAACAAGCACAAGGTGCAAGCAAAGCGGTGCGTCTGTAACGATCCGGGCTTTTATACTGGAACTTCCTGTTCAGGACCAATCAACTCCGTGTAAGACACTCACACACACCTGCAACCCATCAGCACACACTCACACACTGTCACACACGTGTTTGCCCAGCATCTGTGGTGAGGACACTCATAGACATAATGGATTCCCTCACCCCTTACCTTAAACTTAACTATCACAACTAAATGCCTAACGCAAACCCTTAACCTAAACCTAATTCTAAACCTAAAGCCAAGTTTTTAAAATCTTCAAAAAGCCCTTTTAAAGGGGTGACAGAATGTGAGGACCAGTGAAAATGTCCTCACTTTCCCAAAATGTCCTCACTCCCATAGAGTGAGGACATTTAAGTTATTTGGTACACACACACACACATACACACAATGTTGGGCCTAAACCTTAACTTAAACATACAACACATCTTACTTAATTTACATTTATGGGGGCTTGATTTTTGTCCCCATAATGTAACTGTGTAAACAGATTTAGGTCCCTGCAACATAAGAAATACAAGGTACACACAGATAAACACACGCATTCAGTCAATCACACACACCTGTAATCACACACTCACACACACAGACGCACACACACTCATTTCCATGACTTCAGACCACATTACATTGACTTACATTAATTTTCTGGAGACTTAACCTATTTACTAGTGGCCTAACCTTAACCTTAACCCTAACCCTAACCCTAACCTTAACCCTAACCTTAACCTTAACCTTAACCTTAACCTTAACCTTAACCTTAACCTAACCATACAACATGTCTTCACCTTAAAATGTTGTAATGTACATTATGAGGACTTGATTTTTGTCCCCATAAGAAAAACAAGCGCCCACAATGTGACTGTGTAAACAGATTTACGTCCCCACAGCATGAGTAAAACCTGGAACACACACACTCAACAGGGCGAGACTCACACACCTGCAACCCATCATACACTCACACACTCACACAATGAAAGAAAAAGCGTAACCTTCGTATTTCTAAATTATTCAGCCCTCTCCTGGAATTCATAAAATAAATAAATAAATGTTCCAATCTTTTATCAATGAGCTGGTATTTTTCTTTTTTGAAAACGTTCTGACAGCAGCGTGTAGTCTCTTTTTGTCTGTTTATTTATAAATGTCTGTGTTCCTGTGTGTCAAGGTTTGAAAGAAATAAAAGAAACATGAGCATAATGGAGGAAAATTGTTTTCTAAAATGTCCTAAAAACCCAAATTACAGTAATCCTTTAATCCTGACAAGAGCAAATCTGAATGAAGCGACTAATATTCCAGGAATGTCTGTTAACACCTTAAAATAAATGAAAATGGATTAAAACAGAATTTTATGCACTCTATTTTACATATACATTTTTACTAAAAGGTTCTGCAAATTTGTCTGGGGACCCCCAAAATATCTGCTGCGACCTTTTTATATTTTGTTTGTTTCTTTTTTAAATGTTTTATATAAATTTTAAAAAGTTGTGTATAGAAACATATATATATTTTTTTTAATATAAAAAAGTGAATGCCAAAACCAGATTAAAACTAAGCTAAAAAGAGAAGCAGAGATTTTTACTAAAGGTAGTTTTAAAAATACATCTTATGAATGACCTATAATGATTTATAATAATGATTTAGTTAAATACACCATGATTCACAGTTAATAAAACACTAAATATGGTGTGTTAATCAGAAAGTTGTACAGTATGGAAATTAATAATAATGAAATGGAGTGGAACTAAAGTTTGGGTCAACAATCAAGAGTCAATTTAAAAAAGTTTATGTTAAATATTTCAGCGTAAAACCGTTAATCATAAACCATAACGTGTTTTGGGAAATATAAACCAACAGCGGGAGTTTTTGTGGATTAGCTACCCATTTTTCATCTAATTCCCACAAAGAAAAACACAATATTACCGACAGTGTGTTATTAACGACAGGACATCAGGCTAAACTGCCCAGTGTTGGTGTCAGTGTAGTTTCCAGAGGTTTAAATATTTATTGGTCAACCAAATAAATTCACACACACGATATTTAAGTGTAAAAACTTTTTTTTTTCACACCGCAGAATGTGAAAACAGATAAAAACGTCAAAAATGTGGATCCCAGTGTAGCCCGTGACTATACAGCACTTCTGCATCACAGTTTTTAATTTCAGTGTTTATCTTTTTTGACTTATGAGTATTTAAACATTATTGTAGGATACACAATGACATCATGGTTTAAAAATGTCCACCTTAATCTTTATAGTAAGAAAAATAAATTATATCTAAATATGCTCTGCTTGGTTTTTCTAGTATTACAATATTTTTTAGTGTTAATAAAATAAGATATGCAACATGTTACACACACATACAGAATATATATGGAAATATAAAGTGCTAAGTAGATAAAAAAAAAAAGGTAAAGGACGGTGTTTTAAACGTCTTCATCCGATAAAAAACTTCATTGTCCAATAATCAAGAGCATTTCATTTTTTACGTAGTGTTTTCTTCTTCAGTTTGTAGCTTAAAGCAAAATTACACTTTCACATCATCGTAACACTGTCGTTAATCTGTCACCGTCTTTAGAAAAAATAATCTACGTTTACTGTAATTTGACTGACACCAGACTTTGGCTCACACTGAATGTAAAATATGAGGCTCAGAACTCAACGTATTGTTTTCAAATATTAATAACATAACATTATTGATTTAAAGGGTCAGTTCAACCAAAATATTATCACAACTATCCTCATACTATTAGCAACTTCTTACGACACAAAACACATTATTTGTCAAACGCATAAAACTCCTTTTTTTTGTTTAACAAAATCAGTCAAATGATTTTATTGTCCTTGGGCTGAACTTAGCGACCGACACTGTAAGCCTCGCTGTTTCGTGTCTTTATGCTGAGCTAAATGAAGCTAAGCTAATTGGCAGCTTCTCGGTACAAATCTTTATCTGATCTTCTCATTTGAAATTAAGTTTATCCTAAAAAAGTTAAGCAATTCCTGCATGTGATGAAGTGTTTTATAGTGGATTTTCCTTCTACATTCAATAACGTGACTTCATATTAAAACCAAGCATGAAACAAAAAACGAAACCAAATGTGTCTTTCCTTCATATGCTGGACTGAGTTTGACTGTGGTGTTTGTTTATTCCGACCCACTAATCTCTGAAATCCAGAGCTATTTCCTTCAAGTCTTTTTGCTTTTCCTGCCTCGCGCCGTCTTTTGTACATTTACACGGTAGAATCTTCTAACATTCACACACATGAGGATCTAGTCCGTCCAAAACTCCAAACTTCTCTTCAGAAAAAACAAAGTGAATCCTTTTACACAGAAGTTCTGGTTTCAGAACAGATTATCCTCTGTGGCTGTTTTTTTTTTACTTCACACATTTCCAAATCAAGACTCCTTCACTATATTAAAAAACAGATTCAATCATCTGTGGGTGACATCACAGACAACACATTTGCGTTTCTATCTGCCTAAAATGTCTTCACGTTCACCGTTCCTTCATATTTACGCAGTAAAACTCCTGCTGCGCTTCCGTTTTCTTGAAAGGCAACGTTTAACTAAAATGCCCAACATGATTATGGCAGCTACCAATGCTAGGAAGAAAACAATAATATACGCTGAAGTGTCAGGCTCGTGGCACATTCCCTCGGTCAACCTCTCAATGTTGACCGGCTTGGAAAAGTCCTTGTGAACGCAGGTCACAGTCTCGATGTCGGGAACCACCACAGCCGAGCGCTGGACCATGTGGACGAAGCCGAGGTTGCTGCAGCAGTTCAGAGGGTTGGAGCCCATGTAGAGGGTCTTCAGCGAGCGCTCCAGAGCGACCATGGTGCTGTACTCCAGAGTGACCAGGTTGTTGTTCTGCAGGTTCAAGGACTCGATGGAGGACTCCTTGTTCCACGTCGGTAGAGATGTCAACTGGTTGGTGGACAGGTCCACATGTTTGAGACTCCTCAGCAAGGACAGGTCTGTGTTTAGCCTGGAAATGTTGTTTTCCCTCAGGAGGAGGTGAACCAGAGAGTGTTCGAGTCCAGAGAGGGAGTCTTTGTCCATGTCCAAACCCGGATTTAGGGACAGGTCCAGTAACTTCAGAGGGGTGTTGGCAAATGCGTTTGCAGGCAGCGTCTGCAGATTGTTTTCAGAGAGGTACAGGAAGTGCAAGTTGGGAACAGAAGAGAAGGAAACACAACCCGGAGGCGTCTCTTGGCTTTGGTCTGACGGTGCCGGTTCGTGCTGCGTCTCCGCTGTCGCACAGATTTTCAGGTTGTTCTGCTGCAGCTGCAGGTACTTGATACTTGGAAGTTTTTGAAATATTTGATGGTCCAGGGTGGCAAGGTTGTTTCCTTGTAAGAAGAGTTTTTCTAATGTTTGCAGAGTGTTTTTCCCAAATGTCAGACTCTGCAGAGAATTATAGCTGAGATTTATAACCTTCACTGAAGGAAGAAGACCCTCAACGGTGACAGAAAACGAGTCGATACAGTTATTGCTGACATTCAGGACCTTGAGTGAGCTCATGAAGCAGAAGAAGGACTCTGGTATGGCTCTGAGTCGGTTGTAACTCATGTCCAGAAATTGAAGTTTACTTAAATTAACCTTTGTCCTTTTCTCGGGACTTCCTGAGACGTTTGTGCTCTGGAGATGGTTGTGTGAAATATCAAGATATTCAAGCATGTTGGCTCTGGGGAGCGATGGGAAGTACGGCATTTTGTTTTCACTCAGGTCGAGATATAAAAGGTTAAACCAGTTATTCATGCCGGCACTTTGGAAAAGCTCCATGCTGTTCTTGCTGAGGTTGAGCACGTTTAAATTGTACAGATTAAAGTCTGTGATGCACGTGATTGAATTTTTGGACAAATCAAGTTCGGTCAGATGACGCAGTGAGTCAAAAGCTCCATCTTCGATCTCCAGGATGACGTTATTGTGGAGGCTGATTTTCCTCAGGGACGGCGATCCACCGAAGGCATTCTGGGTAATTTTGGTGATGCTATTGCCGCTCAGGGAAAGGTTTGTCAGTGACGGGGAATCTGCCAGAAAATAGTCCGACATGCCCGTGTACAGCCCATTGCTGGACAGATCGAGGGACTCTACAGCCGTGAGAGGCCCGATGTTTATTTTGGAAAGAGCAAAGACATTCAGTTGATTCTTGGACAGATCCAGAACTTTAAGAGCAGTCATGTCTTTGAAGAGGTTTGGCTGGATGAAGTGGATCCTGTTGGAGTGAAGATTCAGACGATGGAAGTCGGTGTGGTACACCAGTGTTTCTTGGCTGAGGTTCTGCACCTGGTTACGAGAAAGGTCCAGCATTTGTACACTGGGAGGAAGGTCGACCGGTGCGCTCCGGAGGCTGAGGTCACTGCAAAACACATCCATCTGGACCTGCGAACAAAGACAAACACCCGCCTGATTATGACGGCATTCTGCCAGGATCCACTGACCATGATACAACGCAGAGCAAACGTTTAAATCGAGGTTGATTTATGAGTCACTGAGTCCACGGCATGTTTTTGGCAGAACCTCAGTCCTCTGGGTTTTATAATGGTGAGTTGTTCTAATAATAAAAAAAATGACTTTTCTCTTAAAATTAATCCAAAAAGTGAACTCCTACTTCTTGACAAATGGCTTCACACCCGTTCTCCTCAACTTCAACATAAAACTTTTATCAGACACATAAGAAAACACACCTCACTTTTTAATACCAGCAGAGTATTTTCCTTAATAGTTTCAACTATTTAAGTTATAATTGAAACCACATGTGTAAGAGACCTCCCTGTGCAAAACAGCTCATAGAACTGTCTCTGGTATCCTGAAAGTGGCATTTCCCTGTCGCTTACCGACACCTTCATTTATTTAAGAGCTACTGCAGCAACAAAACGTCCGACCTCCAAATTCAACAGAACAAGGATGAGCTTGACTAATGTGACGTGTGTGAGAAGCTGAGGTTTTATCGGTGACATCTCGACCGTCTGCTTTGCACCGTGGCCGCTCACATTCCTGAAAAACCGTGGCAGTCTGAGCCCCAGTGTTTGTGTGAATCACATGGTCGTATATGAGGTTTGTGAAAATGGACTCATGGTAATAATGTAGCGCAACTTCAGTAGAGGAACCAAGGTGAGAAACCAAGAAAACATGGTCGTATTTGTACTTTTTTAAACCTTACTAGTGATGTACCTGTTCAACATGTGCCTGGTTTTTGTGTGTGAGTTTTTTTGAAGGGGATATTTCTGGGCTTTTTTGCCTTTATTGAATAGAATAGAAGAATGTGAATGGGGGGGGGGGACATACAGCAAAGGATTAGGGAACTGGAATTGAACTCGGGTCACCAACTCTCCCATGTTTGAGGTTTTTTTGTGTGTATTTCTGGTGAATTTGTCACTGTTATTATTACTCACTTATTACTCGCTATTATTATCTACTTTGGCAGCGGCATCCTACAGTCTCAGAGACCATGAATCTGTAACAATATTTCTTGTATTTTTTTTATCCAAAATCAGCACTGGACTGTACTTATGAAGTGCTTTTATAGTGCTGGTGACCAGGCAAAGCTGCTTTACACTACAGTTTTGCCATTTACCCATTCACACGGCATTTCCCTATTGTCGTTAGGGAAATGCTGCCGTTGGAGCTGTCAGGAACAATAAGTGTCTTGCCTAAGGACACACTGGCATATAGACTAGTGGAGCCGGTAATTCAACCTTCCAGTTGAAAGACGACTTTTCTCTACCACTGAACCTGTCAAGCAAACTAACTAGACAGACAGACAGACAGACAGACAGATGTCCTAAACTGACTCCGGGATGAAAGACGAGGGACAAAAAAAGTAAAAATACAGAATATTCTGAGGTTCAGCTGTAGGTAACGTGAGGCTCCATAAGAAAATACACCTCCCTTTTTTAAAAAGCAGCTTAAATTTCACGGACAAATATTAAAATATACCGTATATTCTGAGGTTGTCACGCCTCGTCTCCATCCTCCTCTTTCCAGTCATCTCCTCCTTTCAAAACCTATTACTGAAATAAATTGCTTATGAAAACCTGAGGGCTGATAGTAATCCTGTTTCTGATTTCTGAGGCAGACCGCGCAACAAGAAAAAAAACCCAACACATTTGGACGATTTGACTCACAGTCAGAGAATAAAGTGGCTGCAGATTTTTCTGTCAGCACTTAAACACAAGTGCTCCTGCTCTTTCCCTCTTTGCCTCTTGATCGCCAAACATTTTCTCCCCATTTTTCCTGCTCTCATCTCAAGCAGCAGCGGCATGTTTTCAGTTGGTGATTTTGATCAGTTCAAATAGAATATCTGGGAAATTCAAAGGGATGGAGCTCTGAAGGGAAAAAAGCAAACGTGACTTTTCTGTTGCATTTTTTCAAAAATAAATGTAGTGTTATGATGTGAAAGCCCACTTTCGAATCATGTTTTTCCATAAACATGGAGGAGCAGCTACACATTCTATTTATTATTCATAGTTATATTTATTTGTCATAGAATTTAAAGGGCTTTTGTTTTTATCTTACACTGACATTGTCTATAAAATATTAGTTAATATAAGTTAATGTTATCTTTATTTCTCATATTTCTATTGTTTTGCTTGTCTTTTTCTTGCACCATCGACCAAATCAAACTCTTTGCATCCTAAAAGCTTTAAACACTGATAATTGTACACTTTATTTTTCTATCCTGAGTGTAATTTGGTTTCTAAAGGAGCAAATAGAACCAGGGATTAATAAAACTATTCAAAATGCGAATTGGACTCCGCACAAACTCTATGTCAATCTCTGGATATTAATAGAAACAATAAAGGGCCACATTAAACAGTTTAGTTTCAGTGTCGGGTCTATTTTTAGAAAAAGGTGACATGAAACAGAATCCGTCTCATACCGAGGATCCCACTTTTCTCTAACCATTTTCATATTTTTGCTTTGCTTTTACTTGCATTTCTCAGTTTTTATTCCACTTGAAAGTAAATGTTAGCATGTTTTAAACACTATGTGCTATTAAACTGAATTTATATGCATTTTTACCAGGATTTTGATCAGTATCTTAAAGAATCTGATACTTTTACTGAGTCTGTGGACACTTTTAGCATCATCTCATGTCACATGTTGACTTTTCTGCTCTAATTGAATGTATAAGCACTTTATAACAAAGCTCTGCCACTCGTTTCTGGGTCTGTGAGAGTAAAACCAGTTACAGACGGAACGCTGATGTAAAGCAAATTTGAAAACTGATTCATCAAGAGAAGAGACACCACAGTCACACCTCCACAGTAATGATGTGTCATGTCTCCCCAGCGAAGACAAATAACAAAAAACATGAGCTGCAGAAACTAAAACCAAATGTCAAAAATCTTTTAGACAAACTAAATCTGCCTTCAGCTGATTTAAAGCACATGATGCATCAGTTGTTAGGGGCGACCAGTGGAATAAACTCATATTTTATGAGGATTTACAGTATTTATTTAACAGAAAACGTGCTCAGGAATGTGCTCAGAAGGAGATAAAAACCTGAGGTTAAATTCCACAGAATCACTTCTACACATTAGTGCGTGCGTCTGTACTCACTACTCGACATGGAGGGAGGTGTCTGGGATGTGGAGGAGGATGAGGAGGATGAGGAGGATGAGGATGAGGATGAGGCGGAGGACCTGTTGATGCCACCACGCAGCCGGCCAGGAGCGGGAGGAGCAGCTGGAGGGCGGCCATGGTGCTGCAGAGAGTCCAGATGATAAGAGTCAGAGGCACATGAATGCAGGAAGTGAGCTGCGAGTCGATATAATACAGCAGAAGGGGAAGGAAGAGGGAAGTGGCTCTACCTGCTGTGTGACATGTTGACCTATGACACAGCTGATAAAAGGATTCACTCACAATCAGGTTTTTGTTTTTTTTTATTCGTCGGCAGAAATTCTTCTTTCGGGTCTTTGTGAGTCATTGCGTAAGATTTCACATCCCTCTCATTATTATTTTGCAAAATACAGTTTCCCTGAACAGAACAGAGCTGACAACGTGGGTGTCACACGGTTGGTGTAGTGGGTTGCACTCTTGCCTTTGCAGAAAGGGTTTGATACCCGGCTGGAACAAGGCCCTTTCTGCATGGAGTTTGCATGTTCTCCCCCCGCGTGTGCTTGGGTTTTCTCCGGGTTTTCCGGCTTCCTCCCACAGTCCAAAAGCATGCAGATCTGGAGATTAGGCCAATTGGACTCTCTAAATTGCCTGGAGGTGTGACCCTCACGTGGAGGATAAGGTGGTAGAAGATGAGTGAGCGAGTAATGGGGGTTAAATATGTGGAAATTTAACTAAAAAAGGCAAAATAATCTGAGGTTTTTACACTTCATTAAAAACAAAGTTGATGTGAAAGTGTCAGAACAAGTCGATTGTGAGGGATCGAGAGGGAAACTCTCTTGGTGGATGTGACAGTTCCTAAATATTTTACAAGATCATTTGACAAACTACACCTGTATCCTAATCCATAATCATGTATTTCAAAATACTTGTTATGTTGTGAGATTCGAGGCTGAAGTTAGTGCTGGTGATAACAAGCCGCCACATGCTTCACACGTCTGACAACAAATATCCAGAATTTTCCCCGCGAACAACTTTTCATATTTTCTGTAGAATTAACCCTCACAGTGTAATTTCACTGCCTGAGTAGATGACGCACCTGACCTGCCAGCTTCAGCTGACAGATGTGGATTAACTGTCAATAACCAACCAGTGACACGTGTCAAACTTAATATGGGCGGTTAATAAAAATGTGAGGGTGAATATGATGATGGAGCAAATATTTCTCATGTTTTATTGTCTTTAATTTAGGTTTTATGATTGTTTTAAATGTCTTTTTATTTCAAGATTATTACTAGACAATGGATCCATTTTTTTTTTATCTGTCAGTGATTCAGCTGCAGATTAACACTGACAGACAGCAGCTCCACATAATTCTCATGTGAAAACTACATAACATAAGTAATAACTTTTGGCCCCTGAACCTCTATTAAGTCTTAATTTTGGCTCTGATGTAGAAGATAAGGTCGTTGAAAATGATTGAATTAATGTTTATAGATAACATAAATTCATCTATAATTTGGGATTATATGCTTAATTTCTTGGAAAATGAACAACCTTCTGTATTGGACTAAATAAGACTTTGGTCCTGTGGATTATTCTTTATGGATTGTAACACAGAGCATCAGACTGACGCATCATTTAGTGGAAACTTATGTTCCAGTGAGTTTTCTGAGTGAATACATAATAATAATTTAAAAAAGAATTTGGTGTCTGAAGTTGTTTTATTGTTTTATAACAAAATTACACAATTCTGTGCCTTAAAAAAGCAGCTAAAAAGAAACATTTTCATAATTTCTAATGTGACAAAATATTATAGGAGCAACACAAATGTTTTTACTTTGACTTCAAGACCTTTGAGAGGTAAATATTAAACTTTATTACTCCACTACAGATTTGGCATTAAAATGATAATCCATTTCAAAATTAAACCATAAGTTTAACTGTTAAATTTTGACTGACAGACCTTTTAAAAGATTTTTTTTAACATATTACTGTGATTTTGCGGTGTTTTCTTTTCTCTTTTGCTTTAATGTCCCTGTACAACACTTTGAATCCATCGCTGGGTCTGAAAATGACCTTATTTTACCTACATTTCTCACATGGTTTGATTTAAATCACAGTTTTCGTCAACTAAGACTTAAAACTAAAGCACTATTTTACTAAAAGTAAACAAAAAAAAGTGTCCAAACTTTGTTTTTCTTCTTCTACTTTCTATGATTTATCATTTATCTTAACGCTTAGACTTTGGAAACCACGTGTTCAAATCTTAAAGCAGCTGCAACAGAAAAGAAAGGTTTTTAATGGTTTAACGCATCAGTATTGACAATGTTAAACTGTGAATTTATAACAGAATAATGGCTACTTTTACTTATGATACTTGAAGTACATTGAGCTACAGTAACTAACTGTGTACTTTACACAGCTTTATTTTGATGGTGTCATAATCTTCAGACAACCTCTGTTTGAAACATTCTGCCAAAAAATGTAAAATAAAAATCAATTTTCACAGATGTGAACTTTTTTTTTTTTCTTATTTTTCAAAGGCCGATTTTTCTATTTTGCTCAGCAGCAAGTTATATTAAGTTAAATTACTATTTATTATGACGAGACATGAGCTTCAATCACACATTTTACAAAATACGTGACAAAACACTGTGTTGTTTCCGTCGTAAAGAGTGTTTTATGTTGTATTGTTTCTCAAACAAAGTCCCTCCACTCGTGTGATTTATAACCAGTGAGAGAAAACATCTGTTCCCACAGTCCAGTCCAAAACCTCCACAACAACAACAACAACAACAACAACAGCAACAACAAACATGCCAGGACTGATAATAAACCTGAACATTTACCTCATGATCAGCTGATGATAAATGTGGTAGAAACTCCAGATCAGATCCTCCTGATTTCACATCCTCAGTGGGCACACACACACACACACACACTCACACACACGCACACACACACACACTCAGAGATCGATAGCAACCAAACCTCTCAGCTCTGCTCAGCTGACTCTTCCTCCACATCGCACGGCTGCCGTCCAGCCATCACATCCTGTGAGAATATCCTGCAGCGCTCGGCCTTCTTCCCCCACTCCCACTGCTCTCAGGGAAATGCCTTATAAGGGGATTGGGAAGCCCAGACCACCACCCCCGCTCTCCTCTACCCCACCCCTGCAACTCCAAAACACCCTCTAAAATCCCAAAACTGCATGATTTCACCAGAAATCCTCCCGACGCTCTCACACACTGATCTCCGTTTGGAAACTGAACATCAGTGACTTCACAGCTTAAAGGTCAAAACACACTCCCAGCATGTGACCGTGTCAGGATCAGCAGTCCTCATGGAGACCAAAACCTGGTCTCAATGAGGCAGAACCTCTTTTCTGAGTGAACTGGTCTGGACTAAGATTCCAATGTGGGTCAGGCGTGAACTAGTTATAGTTATGGTTAAGGAAAACACTTTATTTTAAGTCACTGCATGTCCCCAGTCACTTATAGGCCGAACATGGTCCCGATCCAGACCCAGATTCTGTCTTATCCAGACCAGAACCTACTGTCATGAATCATTGACAACTGCCATATTCTGATGGAGCATTTGTATTTTAACTTGCACAGCTTTTGTAACCTTTACGGTGCTGAAGATCCATGTGTCACTACCCGAACCGTACCAGGAAAAACTAGAAACTTTTGTTGATAAATCCTAATCCTAACCCTAATCCCTGAAGCAGCCGGTACAGATCTGGTGGTGACACGAACATGCGTGTAATTTGTCTGTGTTTACTGGACCTGTCGTCCCATAAAATTTTGACTGGAGCAGCTTTTCAAATCTTTACGGGACTTGAGGTCCAGTAAACATATAAACCATTTACACTTGTACTGGAAACCTGATCTATGTTCTACACGTCTGTGAACGTGCAGATCCTTGCTGTTGCCACAAGAAGAAAGAAGAAGGAAGAACAACAAGAGAAGAAGGAGGAAGGAAGAAGAAGGACAGGGGACGAAGGACGAGGGAAGAAGGACAAGGGAAGAAGGACGAGGGAAGAAGAACAAGGGACGAAGATGAAGGATGAGGGAAGAAGAAGGGCAAAGAAGGACGAGGGAAGAAGGACAAGGGAAGAAGGACGAGGGAAGAAGAAGGGCAAAGAAGGACGAGGGAAGAAGAACAAGGGACGAAGATGAAGGACGAGGGAAGAAGAACAAGGGATGAAGATGAAGGACGAGGGAAGAAGAAGGGCAAAGAAGGACGAGGGAAGAAGGACAAGAGAAGAAGGAGGAAGGACGAAGAAGGACAAGGGACGAAGGACGAGGGAAGAAGGAGGAAGGACGAAGAAAGACAAGGGACGAAGGACGAGGGAAGAAGAACAAGGGACGAAGACGGAGGAGGAGGGAAGAAGAAGAACGAAGAAGGACGAGGGAAGAAGAAGAACGAAGAATGACGAGGGAAGAAGAAGAAGGACAAGGGAAGAAGAAGAACGAAGAAGGACGAGGGAAGAAGAAGGACAAAGAAGAATGAGGGAAGGAGAAGTAAGGACAAGGGAAGAAGGAAGAAGTACAAGAGAAGGAAGAAGGAAGAAGATCGAGGGAAGAAGGACAAGGGAAGAAGAAGTAAAAACAAATAAAACATAATTTATTTAAAATTCCCAATATTTACATACATTCTTTTGACAGAAAGTTGCTGCATTTCGCACAGTGTTTACGACAAATTCAGTTTCCGGCACAGATTGGTCAGTGACAAACCAACTGCACCAACAGCCACGAAGAAAAACACGCCCTTAGAAGGACACGCCCCCTGGAACAACACGCCCACTTGATGCTGACTGGGTGGCAGAAGAGACAAAAATGTCTGTATAACAGTGAGAACTGTTTTCTCTCTCTCTGGACTCTTTATTTGATTTTTATGGAACCTTTTATGGATGCATTTTTTTTTTTTTAAATGCTGCACATTCCACTCACAAACATCACAAACAGCTGATTAAAGAAGAAGAAAACAAATGATTTTGGAGGCTGAGCTGAGAGTAAGTCAGAGTCGGTCCTGAGGTTTTGCTCTGGTTTTCCACACTGTAAACAAACAAGACCGTAATTACACTGAGTCAGACCAGTTTACATTTACAGACAATTAGTGCCAAATGACATTTGAATGATGATGGCAAAGTGAAACTCACATTGGTCTTTAAAGGAATAATTCAGTCAACTATGAAACTATAGCTAAAGGTCCAGTGTGTGACATTTAGGGGGGGGGTTTATTTGCAGAAGTTCAACATACTAACTGTAGAATTACTTTAAATCAAAAATAATTTTTGGTGTTTTAAACCTTGTGAAAAGCCTTTAACATGTGCTTTAGTCCAGTGTTTCTCAAACTTTTATACCAAGTACCAAGAGAGAAAATATTGAGCTCTCAAAGTAACACCATTAATGTTAATATACAGTGGTGTAAAAAAGGCTGAACAAAGTAATAAGATAATCTGCTCTCTCGTCATACTCCTCTTCCTCACATATACATCACACACTGATAAATTAAATAATAATAATTATTATTTAATTTATTTATTTGTTTACCCTTGTATATAAAGTAGAAGAGTATTTCTGATTTTCCTCCAAATGCCACCAGAGGAAGCTTGTGTACCACTGGTGGTCCACGTACCACAGTTTGAGAACCATCCTGGAGGTGGCCATCTTATTCCTCTTTTTTCTTTTCTACAGCAGCCTTAACCAACAAACCAGCTATAGTGTGTGTTTAAACTCAGAATGTTTGTGGATCAAGAGCCAAGTCTGTAAAGTGCTCACTCTCCTGCACCAAAGTCCATTAAGAAAATCATTGTTTTTAGCTCACCGTGGCACAGGAGCTGCTGGTCTACTGCTGCCTCGGTTGGTACGATTGTGTCACCGAGGTGAGTCGAAAGTAAGAATTTCAAATACCGAATCTACAAAGTAAGACATTTGAACTTGCTTTTGGAGGCAGCAGTGGATCAACAACTCCTGTGTGCTGTGCTGCAAAGTCAGTGATTTTCTCTATGGACTTTGGTGCAGGAGTAAGCCGCTGCAGCAGCATTTGAAAAGTGAACGTAAAATTATTGTAAACTAACGATGAAGAGAATAATAAGACGCAGCCTCACCTGGTCTGTCCTCGTCTCCAGTGTCTCGTTTATTTCTAACAGGTTTGGTTTCACATTCAGCGCCGTTTCATCCTTTGTTGTCCTTGGTCATGTGTGTGTCAGAAGCACACACACACACACACACACCTGACAGCTTCATATTACAAACACAGCACATGCACATGATGCCTCCTCAGGGGATTGTCCCCTCTGTTTTGTTTACTGGGATTCCCAGACTTTTTCTGTTTCATTTTCAAAGCCGCTCAGCATCATCAGCTCTGAGGGAGGGAAGAGCATCAGCAGCAGGTGTGTGTGTGTGTGTGTGTGTACATGTACAAGGGTTTTTATCTTTGTGAACATACAAACCTATCTTTGTGGGGACATTCTGGCTGGTCCCCGCAACTTTAAAGGGTTTTTATTTTCAGGGGTTAAGACTTGGTTTTTGGGTTAGATTTATGTTTAGGTTGGAGTTCGGTTAAGGGTTAGGGCTAGGCCTAAGGTTAAGGAGGTTAAGGTAAAGAGCTAAGGTATGGATCATGTCTAGGACGTGTCCTCACTAATATATATATATATATAAAAGTTAAGACATGGGTTAAGACTTGGTTTTAGGGTTAGATTTATGTTTAGGTTAGAGTTAGGTTAAGTGACTGCTGTAATAAGAAAATGTGTGTGTGTACTTGCATTAGTTGTCTATTGAAGACCTTGACTGGCATAAACACCGTCAGGACCAGTCGTCCTGAAAGGGACCAAAATCTGGTTCCAATGAAAACTGGTTAAGCTCAGTGTAGTTAAGGTTAAGGGTGAGGCTTTGTTAATGAATTAAAGTTGATTCAGCGTCCTTAGAAGAATAGCTGCACAAACCCTCTTAAAAAAAACAAAAAAAAACAAAAATCATTAAAATTATTTTCCCTTTTTATTTTTTTCATTTTCTACAGAGAAACAGTGACATTGATTTTTTTTTTTTTTTTTAAATGTTTTAATCTGTAATAAAGGTTGTCAACGAGGATAAATGAAACCAAGGGCTGGTTTACACAGATCAACTCTGCCCCCTGCTGCTCACACACACTCATCGCAACATTTATTCATTTGCGTAACATCTGGTTGGTTTCCTGTTTGCAGCTAAGTATTGTGTAAAAAAAAACAAAAAAAAAAAACAACAGATTTGAAGTACCTAAAACCAAATGGAGCATTTTGTTTGGATTATTTCTACTAAACTACATAAAAAAAATAAATAAATAAATAACTGTATAACTGTATGTTACTGTTCTGGATTTATTTCACATCTTTAATAAATTTTGCAAACAAAACATGTAAAGGCTTTGTAAACTATGATGTGGTTGTGAACAGGAAAGTTGAGCTGAGTAACAGTAATTTACTAAGAAACTGTCAAAATATTAAATAACCAGTGCTTCCAACTGCTTTTATTACTTATTTAAAGTATAATGTTAATTTTTTTTAATTCTTTTATTAACTATAGTACAGACTATGAACATTTTGATTACATTTTTTTCAAGACCAAAATAACCAAATAACCCAAAAATAATAAGATTAACTAACAATAAAATAATCCTACAGTAAGTAAATATTTATAAGTATAATCAAAAATGAATACATATTGCGACAATAAAATCCTGCACCGAAAAAAATCAAAACCATCAATTTATTTAAACCAATTTGTAATCATATAAATATATTTTCAATATTGTTATTAATAAATTTCAAGGGTTTCAACACTTATTTTTCCTTTCAGGTCCACTGAGCATAATTCATCTAGTGTGTAAATTTGACAAATGGGAGATTATTCTATTAAATATTAGATCCATTATGTACATTTTGCTAGTAAATTATGCTTTTAAATGAAAGTTTCAATGCAAGGTTTTACTTTTAAATATTGTACTTTATTTTTTGAGTCTTGAGTATAAGTATATAATCTTATAAGTATATAAACTAGAGTATAAGAATTGTACGGTACTTTACTAGACTTGGTGTGAACATATTATCACACTTAATAATGTTAATATTTATTCATATTATCATCTAAATATTAAGTTCTCTCCAGTGTCCCGGTGGTAAGTCATAATGGTAATTAACTAATGATGTAAAAAGACAAAACAGAAAATAGAAGTTTCACAGGTGACAATTAAAAAAACAGGACAAAGACACAGGTAATTGGCCAGGAATAGGTTTTATATAAAATTTGAACAGTGGATACAGAGGGGATATTATGTGTATAAAAAAATACATACAATAAAAGTAAAATAAAGGAATCTTTTTTTCTATTTTGAGCAGATGTTCAAGTTAGCTGATGAAATGTAAAAGGCACTAAATGTACAACATTCCAGTTTTAAGGACGTTAAACAGCGGCCAAGGTCAGACAGAGATGTACGTAAATAAAAACAAAAATCACAGGGCATTCATTGTCTTTGATATGCAAGACATAGTGCAGGTTTGTTCTTTACAACATAACATAAACAATTCTCAAATAACACACTACTATTTACCATCCAAAAAAAAAAAAAAAAACCACTAAGTACGCACTTTAAGACTCATCGTGAGCGGAGTGAACGTCCGGCGCGTTCCCCCGGATCACCAAGCGTTCGTTTGCGCGCAAGCTCGGTTAAAGATCGGAAACCATCGATAATTTAAAGTTTACATCACAATTTCTACAAACAGCACTACACACGGCGACAAGGGCGGCAGAGTGGCCGGCAGTGACGGTTTCATCGGTATCATACAGGGCGTTTGCGTTTGGGTGAATACGGTAGAAAGAAACGCATGCTAGCTAATGAAACAACAACAACAAAAAAAACGAATGGAAGACGACACAGTGCCCGCACGACCGAGAGTCAAGGCCGCAGTCAAGTCAAAATGAACCGAATTAATGTTTTCTTTAGTCAGAACAAAAGCAGGGAGGGTTTTTCAAAAATATTTAGCCTCGATGCAAAGACCACTTGAATAAGTTAGAGCATAAATATCATGATTATAGTTTTACAGAGGGAATTAAAAAGGTCCAGCGCTGTGAATTGATGCAAGATACTCATGATATTTATACACAAGATGGCATAAAAACTCGGTTTGGTACAAACATTCATAGGTTGAACCCACGATGACAATGAGATTCATGATCTCCGAACGAATAAATAGTATTTATTTATGTATGTACAGTATTAGTCAGAAAGTATAACTAATTATAGAAAATTAAACGTTCTAATTAAAAACGCTGAATCAGAAGAAGAACAGGCATTTATTCACAAATCCTCTTGTCATCTACAGTTTATTGATACTCGCGTGGATTTAAAGGCGCTCAGTGTTACAACCGTTTTCTTCAATGAGGTCCAGGTGTACTGTGTGGGTGTGGCCAGCAAATGATGACATCACCACTGGGTGTGGCTACAGGTGCAACATTTATGACCACACTTGTTATGACCACACTTGTAATTGTAGTTTTTTTTTATTATTTCACTGTTTCATTACAAACATCGTGAATTAGCTTCTTGTGTTCCGCAGATTGGTTTTATTTTGATCCTTCTCTTTAGTTTTTATTTTTACTCTGTTTTGATTTATTTTGATATTTTTGCTTGATGTAACTACAGTTATACATAAATCATGAACATGACGCCAGCATGTTTTTTAGGCACGTGTTGATCAATGTATGGGACGGTATTTTGACAATTTTCGGCACAATTAACTGTTCAGCATGCTACTTTTCACTTCACTTTTATTGCATAATATTGTATTTCTCTTGATTGAAGGACATTTCCGTCACGATCAAAGACACTTGAACTCGTTGATTGTGTTTTGGGAGTGTATAAGTGTTTGCAGTTGCTATGGTTACAGACTTGTTGAGCAGAGGAGCGTATAACAATCCACTGAAGGCAGTTTTACTTAAGAGCTGCGGCAATTAATCAACTCATAATCGGATCATTTGCCAAATATTTTGATTACTAGATGATGGATTTGTGTGTGTATGGTTTTTTTTTCTGGTTTCTTTGCTCCTCTATAACAGTAAAATAAACTAGGTCATTTGAAACCATGGATATTTTGAAGTTTGACCGAACAATGACTCAATTATTTGAGAAAACAAATAAATAAAAAAAATATAGATGGTCGCAGCCCTTGTTTACAAATCTCCATTGTTTTTGACATTCACAATACAATCAATCTTAGGAAATGTTCTCCTTTGTGGATGTGTTCTTAAATAATAAAGTGTGTGCATGAACAAGCTCTATTTTGGATTAAATCTATATAAAAAAAATGTCACATTCATTTACGGTTGGGGACTTTTTTTTCGGTTTGTATCTTTGACTAAATTTATTTCAAGCCATTTTGAACTGACGGACTCCAAACGTCCCGCAGGCACTGTATACGCTCAAAGATTCCTCTGACAAAATCATAAAGACTCGAGAGCAGAAAACATGAAGCACGCCACCTACAGGAGACGACGTTCCCTCCACAGCCACACCACACTGGAATGAGTTACAGTAAACAGCACTTTATCTTACACGAGCTAAAAAAATATATACACAAACTGGTTTACTGCATTTTTCGGAATCACAAGCTGAAGCTTTAAGACTTGGTCGCAACACAAACGTCATTCTCATCATTAACCAAAACAAAGCAAACCGTAACAAAATAAAAATACAAATTTGGCTTTTGAATGCTTTAACACAGAGTATAAAAATGTAACTTGGAATGTGTTTTAAAGCTTAAAAGCATGTGAACAGAAGTGACCTAACATTAAAGTTGATATTAGATATTTGGCCCATTAGTTTTAAAAATAAAAAAAAAGAGCTTTACATAATATCTAGATGAAGTAAGACGACGGATATTCTCATAATAATGATTGTTCTGTTAGTAAATTGCATGCAAATAGTGTATTATTTCACCTCAGGTACACATTTTATTTTAAACATGAATATTTGAGGAAAAAAAAAACCCGCAGCACAGGTTATTATTGATTTTGACTGAGCAGCAAACCTTTTTTGTCAGACTTCATTTGCCCTTTTTTTTTAAAAAAAATAAAATAAAATAAAATGAAGACACAAAGAGCAACTAAAGAGGATTTAAAAATAAACATGTTCAGCTGAGGTGAAAAGCAGAAACAAAAGGAGGCAGTGTCTTTAAACGGTACCATAGCAACATGCTCGGAGTTTACAGACGACTGTAGCTTTCACAGTAACACCATGTCGGACTTCTGCTTTACGACGAGTTGACGACGAGTACCAAGTTTAGCTGTTAAGATTTACAACCGCATGCAAAGTTACTGCAGGGCAATGTAAAAACACATTATTTAACCCGATACAAAACAAAATCACTATGGAACTGAAGTGAAGAGACGAACTGTGGCTTCGGCTCAACTGTTGCACCAGCTGCAAGTCTAACGGCGACTTCACGTCTGTCGTGCACGCTCTCCCCTCCAACGCTAAGTGAACAGAGTCGTACTTTGCATGTTTGTTTACATGTTTGTTTACATGTTTTACATGCTGTGAATGACCGAGCCTTCGCTTATTCAGTTATTTTGGATTTCTCGCTGCACAAAACCAATTAGGAAATTGGTTTCCACCACCAAGTTAATCAGTCTTTAATGTGCTCATTAAGATGTTTGATCGTCAGAAATAGGGCTGCAACATTTGTAATCTGTAATTAACAATAAAATTCATTCTCAGACAACTGCTTAATCACTGATTAAAAAAGAAGCTGAAGGAAACTCAGTGAGTGTTTTCTTTTTTTTACAGCTTCATCTCAAACCATCGACCTTTAACGGTAAAGTTGGGGCAAAAAAAAGGCAAAAATGTTTCAATTAATACGCAGAATATTTCCTCCATGGTGCCAAATATCTACGTGATATTTAGAGTGAAATCAGTTATCTCATTAAAAATTGCCTGTAAAAAGCATTTTCTGGTTTCTTTCCTTTCCCTTTGACAGAAAACTGAGGTTCGAGAAACAATTCCCTCATTTTATGGACCAAACAACACATCACTTAATCAAGAAAATGACACTAGCAATAACCCACTAGTTGCAGCCCTAAGTACAACAAACACAATTAATAAAATCGTACGGCGTCTGCTCAGCTTTGGTCAGTTGTTACGATGTTTCGTCAAGGTAGAATAGGTTGGAAAGACAAAAACTAAATATTAAAGCCAACGAGGGAATTTTCTTTCATATTTACAACAGTAGCACATTGTTACAAACTACATGGACTAACATTTAATAGCACCAACACGCGATACTTGGCATTTGGGTGTTTTCTGCTGCCGCTGATATTTTGTTGATAAAATAAACTTATTTTCATGTTCAGGTGAAGGAAAAAAATCAATTTTTTTTGATGATGTTAGCACAGATGATGATCATAAATGTTTGTCGTACAGGTGAACGTTAGTCGGACAAACGCGTGCTGTATCATAAAGCTACTTCACATGTGATAGGATACATTAGTCATAGTGGTTTTCTTTCCCCGTTGGGTCTGAATAAAATGTCAGTTTCACCAAAAATATTTTAATTATATAAGATTTGGTAAAGTTATACTGTAGTATATGTACAGGCGTGAAAAATAAAGTACGCAATTTTTCTCCTTCTGCAAAATATGGAACAAAATAACGACAGACATTTGATCCTCTTTGAAACAGTTCCTATTAGTAAAAGTGACACACCTAAACAAATGCTGTTAAGTTGCAGGATGGTCGTTTGTCTCTGTGTGGCCCTGTGATGGACTGACAATCTGTCCAGGGTGTGACCCCGCCTCTGGTCCTATGTCAGCTGGGATGAGGCAACAGCGCCCCCCGTGGATAAAGTAAAAGATGAGTGAGTGAGTGAGTGAGTGAGTGAGTGAGTCCTCGCAAAAGGCCAGAATTGAAGTGGGCAGTTGATGGAAGGTGAAGATGTGCAAAGAAACGATAATTCTTTTGCATGAATGGAAACATTAGCGCACGCGTATCAGAGACTCGCGTTGAAAAATGTGAAATGTCACCACAGACACGAAAAACAAAACTGAAAACCAGGTTTATTCTGTTGTAGCTCTGCCTTTTAAAGCGGAACTGTGCTGGGTTTTCACCCTAATTTAACAGCTTTGGAGTCATTTTTTGTGATGGTGACATGGTTTGTTGCGAGGAGACTGTGTCCACTGCCCCCTACTGTCTGTTGGAGGGACCAGCCTTGCAAGATCAAATGACACGAATTGCTTCACAGCACTAAACACAAACACAGCCCTGTGCCAGGTATTGGCTATAAGATCAACAACAGTGAGGGCAAAGAGGTGGTTGTAAAAATATGTACTCCAAAACTGTAGGGGGAGTGATGAAGTGTGACCAAACGTTCAAACTCAAAGATTTAACGTAGCGTTACATGTCCACACTGAGTCAAGGAACCTTAACTGGAGCTGCGTGGTGAAGGGAACAGCAGCAGTGAAGTACTTTGGTCGCTAAAAATTGGTTTTAGCAGTAGAATCCACCTCCGGGCGATAACTTTCTAATATTGAGCTTCTTCTGCCTTGTCTCTCAGATACAGTGACATAATATCCGTAAACCCTTTGTACAGCGCGGAGGAACACAGAGAGAGTCGTGTGACATTTGTTAAGATTTTGTGAAAAGTGAAAAGCTACATTCCCACAAAATATCTTCTTCGACATCCGTCCATTTCTTTTGGAGTTATAACAAATCTGGTCAAACGCAGCCAAAAAGAGTATCACATGTTTTCGTCTTCAGTTCTCTGAAAAAGTTTCCGTTGGTTGTACTTTTCCGTCACGACTGTAGCTCTGATAATGATCTGACTTGTGTTCAGCTGGTGCAACAGCCCGCAGAACCGGTTGTTCTATTTTAAGCACAAGGCTACAGCTATGAAAACAACATATTTGATTTTTTACACGTGGAATGATAAATACAGTATAGTGTGATGCTTATTTTCACTTTGATCCCTGTGTTGGAACCATTCAAAGGCTGATGGGATGGGAGTGTAGTCGTGTCTAAGAGTGTTTTTTTCTTTTCTTTTTTCTTTTTTTTGTCTTTTAAAATGAAGCACATGGAGGTGTCGATTTATCACGTAACAGCGTCATGCTTTCAGAGGATGAAAGATTTAAAAAGAAAGAGAAAAATCTGCACCGATTATGTCCCTGTTAAAATAATCCCTCCCTTCCCAAGAGCAGCTGATAAAGAGGTCTGATACTTTACTGTTATTTTTTCATCTTTTTTTGTTTTTTTTTTTCTTTTCACGGTCCCCGGCTCCTCTTCAGTTTTTGCGAATGTCAGCGTAGACCACGGGCTCCATCTTATGGAACAAGTTTTTGCTGCCTGAGTGATCCAACTGGGCGTATATCACCGGGCCCTGGAAGAACACGTGGAAGAAAAGAAAAAGGAGAGGAAATCAAGTTAAAGTCAGTAAAAGACACATGAAGTGCTTAGCAAAAACAAAATGAGAAAAGTCTTTCAAAACCCTGTTTGAATCTAAAAATGTTGTTGTTATTTATTTGGCAAATAACAAACTGAATTCATCTTTTTAGACCCAAATTTGAGTTGGCTCACTGGGAAGTCAGAAATCAATCAAGCATAACGCTCAAATACTACAAATGTTTCTGTTCAGGAACGCAAGTAAATAACTATAATTTGTCATCTTAATCAAGATGCTTTACCAGTTTTATTCTCTCTTGTTTTTAGAAATAAAAAAATCAACATTCATGGAAAGCAATAATAATAATTATTATATTTTAGCATTAAAAATATAATTTTGGTTAAAGAGATTCTACACACTGGTGAAAAAATTTAATTAAATTAAAAAAAAAATATTTAGATAATTACCAAAGCTGGTACTTCAGGTCAACTGTGGCATAAATGTTACATTGGGTGAGCTAATACATTTGTTTTATATATATATATATATATATATATATATATATATATATATATATGTCCAGATAATTTATCTTTTTATGCCAGTGAACAATTAGAAATGTAATGGTTTGCTGTTAAACAACTTAAGTCCGTTATTAGGTGATATAATGAATAGTAAAATAAAATGCACGCACACTCGTACACAAAAGTTATGCTGTGAAGTTAAGCTGAAATCAATTAGTTTATTAACCGTTTAAAGATGGGTAACACAATATTTTGTACCATTGACTGGCACTTTACATTGCAGTAACAATATAGTAATAATTTAGTAACAGGACAGTCATATTAGGGTAATTCCATCTTAATTTTATAGTCATCAGCGAGCGATAGCTTAAAAATAACAATAGTAAACCCCCAGCAGTTCACTGTTGATCTAATATCATTCCTCAAACTAAATTAAAAGATCAAATTCTCACTATTTTATCTTTTGTTTCAGTCTCTGACTTTAAGTTATTTATTTTTTAAATGTATTCCATCTGTTTATGTACTGTATTCTACACTTTCAAGGTATTAGAAAACAAAGTTGGACTAAATTGGGGGCTTTAGTTTTATATGTGCTTATTATTATTATTAATTATTATTATTCTTTCCTTCCATCGCTACAAATGTATGTGACATAAAGTGTATTTAAACTTTATAATCAGGTAATTATTGAATATGATTCTCAAATATTTTAAATTACTTTGGAAATAACATGGTTATTGCAGTAATATCATCTCATCATCATGACAACTGTTATCACCATGCTGGGAATTTGCACTGAAAATAAGAGTGTACAATAATGTTACCGTCCTGTTTGATTATGGTGTTGTTACTGTGCTATAAAGTTAAGTGTTGACAATAAGGTGTTATACACTGTAATTGAAAGTGTGTATGTATTTATATTTTAGTGTTTTGTTATATCCCTTTGTCTTACTATGGATTTTTCTTTACATTTTAAGCGTTTTAATTTTCGTTATTATTTACTTTCTTACAAATAATGTGATAATTCAATGTTTTCGTATTCCTGTCATACATGTAGTATATGATAAAAACTATGAAAAACAAACACTACATTGGTGTTATACACTTAAACTGATGATTCTATGACTAAATTTAAATTTGTTGATACTGTAAAGCCCTTTGGATTGTAGATTTTAAAAAGTGCTCTTTGAATAAAGGTTATTATATTACTAAATTGTAAAAAACAAACAAACAAAAAAAAAAAAGGTTAGGGTTGTTTTAAAAGAATAACTCCTGGCAATAAACAATGTTATCATCCTTAACTTCCCTTGTTGTTTCCTTTCTGTGGAGTAGGAGGCAACAGTAAAACAGCAAAACAAACCTGACATTTTAAAAAATTGTCAAATACTAATGCATCTTCTTTTATTTTTACGTATATTGTGATTTTGAGGATTGATGTAAACAAAGTGGCATTGATTACACAGAACCAGTGGATAACATTAATGGCTTCCAATGTGTTTGGACAAAAACTAAGGCCACAAAAACACAACACTGTGGGCAGCCTGTGGATCAGTGGGTCCCCTCAGCTCCTACCTGTAGTGGACCCAGGGGGACGGTACTCTTGGAGCCCTCCAGACCAGACTCCACCTTCTTTCGCGGCTGCGGAGCCTGGGAGCTCATGCTTTCCAAGGTCGTACATCTAGTTTAGGTTTTTACGGTTTTTGCCACGATGTTGAGCGATCATTGGTGCAGACAGACAACACAGGTGAGGTGGGGAACAAGACAAAAATGAACAACGATGAGATGAGCACATGAAACACTGGATGCAAACAGAGAGCGTGGCACGTTATGAAAGCAGGGACGGACTTCCGAGAAGAGACTTAAAGCAAAATATCGTCAAACGTCAAGCTACTGTAAATGTAAATCCCTAAATGTTGTCAGGGGGAATAAAGCCTGTATCTCCGACAGGCTTTGATCAGCATGATTAAAAACACACCTTCGAAAATACGTGCATTCATGTTTAAAACCATTTTAAAACATACATATAATTAAGAATGAATACATTATGTGGTAATTATGGTGAATCTGACAGTAAGTGCATCATTCAGACAGTGTAGGTTGTCTGATCCACTCGAGTTATCAGAATAATCAATAAACAATTTAAATTTTAAGGAATAAAGTTATCTGAAAGAAATGAAAGAGAGCTGTGATTCCACAGTTAAGACACCGCAGCCACACATTTAGATGCAGTACAGTGTTAATATTTGCTGCATTATTTGATTTGCAAAGATTTCGTCTGTTTAAACAGAGAAAATGAGTTTTCGGTTTGTCAGCTCTTTACAGCGGTGTATACAATCGTCAAGGGCGGGTGAAGTCGGTGGCTCCAATTCAGAATAATAAATAAAGTTACATATGCACTAATCACTTCTTCATAGGCTCTTCCATGCTAAAATATCTAGACATTGTATATTCAAAAACACTACAGACATTTTTCAATGTGGCAAATAAAACTCTTCATGTTGGCATTCAGGAGAAGGAACTTACAATTTCCGAGGATTATTTATGTTTGAAACTAGCAAAGTATAACAACATCAGATATTAAATACAGATGTGTGTGTCAGTTTTGGGGGGAATAAGTTATGGAATTAACTCAATGATGAATTAAAGTCTTTTGAAGTTCCAAAAAAGTTTGAAATGCAAAATAATCACAGATTGCAATGCGAATTAACAGTCCAGAACTACAATTTTAAGCAGTAAGTTTTATGTATTTTAAATATGTATTGGTTTCTCCTTATACTGATACATGATAGGCAAAAATAAGCCATGTGTTTCAGCACGTTTATGTTAAATTATCTTGCATTATGTTTACTTTTCTAATATAAATGTAACCTAAATAATGATATTCATTCATTACAAGCCACTTCTTTTACTATCTAGCACAACAGCATGTATTTTATTTTACATGTCGGCCAAAACCCCTCCCTACAGTTTGGGAAACACTGAGCTACATGATCTTAAAAAAAGGCCACTTTGTCCCTTTTTCCTGCTGTCAACAAAACATCACAGCACATTTCTGTTGTGTAAACAATAAAAAAGTTAAAACACAAAATGGCGATGAAGGTGTGTTAGAGACGGATGAAGAAGACATCGATTAGTTTTGGGTGTTAGTGGCGAAAGACGATGGACACCAGCGTGTTAATAAGACAGCAAAGCGATGCTGAGATGTTAGTGGTGTTAGGACACGTGTGATGATGGAGGAAAGTGACACCAGTGCAAACGGTAAAACCAGTGATCGCTGGCTCTTCAGCGGCTCAAAGCATCAGAGGCATCGCTATCGCGTTCATGGATCACTGTGAGGTTAACTCCTGGTTACCGGGTAACGTAATTCAGGCAAACACAGCAACAACAAAATCTAGTGTTTGACAATGTTTTTCTCACAAAAGTGTTAAGAATTAGTAAAAAAATAAAATGAATAAAATTAGGTTTCCCCACACAGTTTTTTTGGTCAGTAGCTACAGACAGACAGTGAACCCAGCTCCCATGCAGACAGAGTTAATTGTTACGGTTTGATGATTAAAACTTTGTTAAAAAAGAATCAGGAAACCTGCTCAGTCACAAAACCTACCTGACAATTCAGTGACAGGAAAACATCTTTTCTTTATGACATTCACTTGCTAAATACGGAATTTACAAATAAAAGCTCCCATTACGTACTTGCTGAAAGAGTAAAATGTCATGTTACTATTAAATAAACACCACTGCAGTGACATTTATCTACTTAACCAGCTAATAATCAACAGATTTACATTTTTAGTTACAGTAAACACAGTAACAATGATCTTTTTTTAAACTTGCTGTACAACAACACTTGGTATTTAACATGTAAAGTATAAGAATCTAAAATATAAAGGAAATATTGCACATGTATATAAATTTTGGCAATAATCACACTTAATGTTGTACACAGACAAGTTTGTTTTAAATGTTAATATTTGTTAATTTACGGCATCATGCATTACATAATTAGACTAAGATCTGTACATTCTGCACTGTAATGGAAAATAAATAAAAACAATGTTAAATAATGTACAGCAATTGTTAACTGCAGATGTTTTATATTAAATAAATGTACTTTGCAATTTGATATCAAAATAAAGACCAAAACGATATTTGCCATTTTTCAATAATTGCACTGGCCAATTAATTTTCAGTAATCCGGCAGTTATTAAAAATCATATTTTGTAAGATGGAGGAAAAAATTATGGATGAGAAACGGTATCGGTCAGTATCGGTCCGATATTGGTCAAAATCTCTGAACGGATATCGGACAGATAACAACGTAAAATCCGACACGATTCCTATGAATCCTATATATCGCATGCTTCACACTATGCACACACTGTAAAAAAGTAAATAGCTGAGCCATGTTTCGGCTTTTTATTTCTTCTTCTTTTTGGGAGAACAATATTTGTTGGAGAATTATGTTTTTGAACTGACTCAGCACAAATGTGTTGTTAACAGCTTCATAAATGGCCTAAAATGACTGTATCGCACTAATATCGGTATCGATACAGGCTCGAGTTTGTGATGTCGGTATCGGGGTCGTCCCGTCCCTAAAGAAAATTAGTTACATAAGGGTAAAAATCCGACATCTGATCTCCAAAATTCGGCATCGGCCTCAGAAAAAAACCAAATGGGTCGACCTCTACTAAAGACATACACCTACACTTTAGATGTAGACAAATTTGAATTTCTTTATCATTATTATTGATCTATTGTCCTTTAAGGCCAGAAACGTGAGAGGCGGCACTCACCCTTCGTAGTCGTGGCGGTTGTGAAGCACCTTCATGACGACGCAGGCGCCTACAGCGATGAGGATGAGCAGAAATAGGGATCCACAAACGGCTGCGATTATCACGGTGGTGTTGCTCTGAGGAAGAGACTCTGAGGAGAAAAACAACAACGTCTGGAGTAAATACTTTCACCAACACGGACAACTACTGTTGTAAAGAATGTACGTGTTTGAAACCATGTATGTCTTCAATTTGACCCTTTTTGTGTGGGAGCCTTGAAAATGTCCCTGCTACATGGACAGAGTCCTGTAGGGTTGCAACGATTTATCAATTATTAACTGATTATTAAATTAACAGCCAACTCTTTTGATAATTGATTTATTAGAGGTTTTTTTTTATATAATTAAAACAAGCTCTCTGACTTTTTAACATCTTAAATGTTAATAATTAGTGGATTATTAGCTACATTTAACAAAAATAAAATACACCAGGTTAGTGTGGAAGGCAGGTGTTTCCATGGCAGAATTTGTGTGTTTTCTAACAAAAATAAAAAAAAGAGTAGTGTGGATGAAGCCTGAGAAAATACTGTAGATCATGTGATATCTGTCATTTTAACACATATTTTAATACATGTATGTTGCTGCACGGTATCATGAGAACAGCCACAAAACAGTAAAGTACGACTTTAAGTTGAAGGTCATGCATGAGACATCCTCCCCTCTGAATTATCAGCCACGGCAGGGCGTATCAGCAATACATCGGTCTGTAGACAAAAGTGGTGTGTGTTTTGGAAAAACACCAAGGAAATTCTTTGTGAGAGAGAGAGAGAGAGAGAGAGAGAGAAAAAAATAGAGATGTGGTCCAACATATTTTGATAAAACACACAATGCGTCTAACGCTGCGACTCTTTGGCTTTTCAAGACTCAAGCGCTTGATACGGAACAAAGTTCCACCTGGAGGGAGAAGCTGCAGCTGGCGAAGCAGAAGATAACAAGCCGTCACATGCAGTCGAGGGCTTTGTACGGCCGATAACAAATAACAAGAATGTACCTGTGTGAAGGGCTTTCACATTCTGTAGAATTAACCAGGCCTCGCAGTGTTATTTCACTGCCAGCTGCCCGAGGCGGTGACGCATTTGACCTGTCAGCATCAGCTGAGAGCCGCGGATTAACTGTTGATAACCAAAAACGAGTGACTCGTGCCAAACTTGGACTGTAAATATAGGTAAAGACAGCTATATTCAGGGGCTCCACCACACATGATGGAACAAATATTATTATATATGTGTCACACGCAAACAAAAGATAAGATCTTTACCAGCTAATGTCAGTCTATTACATCACTGGGTTTGTTCAAACATGATCTGTTGTTGTTGTTCCTTGAGACAGCCTGCTATTGCTTTCAATGAAAGTGTTATTGATTTGGTTTTTGTTTCAAGTTCCTTACTTTATTGTCTTTGGTGATCCACCTACATTTGACTGTTTGACTATCTGGCCTACCTGTGGTGGTGAGGTTTGTTTTTGTCATTCTTATTGTATTTAGGTTATGTTTTTGCCAGCGTTTGTTTTTGTCTTTTATAGCTAAATAATTCAAAAAGTTATGGACAGATTTTGATAAGATTTTCAGGAAAGATGTGTAATGGGACAAGGAACAGATGAGGTTTTGGTGGTGAGTGCTTCTAGTTGAGTATGATATATGATATATCTCAAGAGGTTTACTCTAATAAATAAATGAATAGAAAAATATTATTTATGTTTTCTAAAACTGAAGGCTTTTTAATGCTCTTTGATATATATTATTTTGATGGAAGTGAATCCCATTTTCTTCACAATCGCAAAAAAAATTGTTCTCCACACAGAATTAAAATAAAAATCAATGATTGACTTGTTGCCTGAGAGCAGCTACTTTAATCTGTTATATTTTAACATTTATGTAGGAAGCTGTGGTTCTTTGGTTTTAGAAATCTGTTGATGTTTGGAGATGGTTTAACTGAGATTGAAAGGAGGTTTAAGGTTTAAATTGGAAAACCTCTTTGAATTACAACCACACTGAGTTTGTGGTACATGACATTTAAAGATGAACCTTGATTCAATACAGGTTTTCTTTAGTCTACCTGGCGCAAACCCCCTGCTGAGCCTAAACTGACTAAATTATTAACATGTCAGTAACCATAGGCCACACTGACAGGAAAATGTTCACTGTTTACCAGGAAACAGGACAGATTCAGTACAATGACACAGACACTTGTCTAAAAACCAGTCAGTATGTGTGTCTGACTGGGTGTTCTGACAAAGAATATGGTCACGGCCACAATTCTGCTCATGCAGAACTGAGACAGGTATTGTATATTTTAAAACTCAGTGTACATTTGTTTCTTTATTTTAAGTTTAGTGAAGTGTGGTTTTATGGGACAGTGACTCGGTCAGTGTTTAACATGCCTCTTATGTCAAGAAGCAGCAGGGAAAACAAATTATAGTCAAAAGGCTCAAAATCCACATCAGCTAAAGTGTACACTGTCTCAAGAATATGTCTGATGATTACTTTGCTATTAGACTGCATACCAAAGTCCATAGGACACGCGAGTTTCTGGTCCAATGCAACTTACATCAGCAAGTTAATCTTATGAAGCTAAATCTGCATGAAGGGTTTCCAATCACCAAAGTCACAAAATAAAACATTTTAAACCAAATGATAAAGGCAGCAGTGGTTGACCAACACCTGTGTGGTGTAAGCGTAAAATCACTCGTTCTCTCTATGAACTTCAGTGCAATAGAGCAAGGAGTTTACAAAGTGACACAAGCGTTAGTTTCCAGTTGCAAAATGCTGTCAAAGAGTCAAAACAAAGCAGTAAACATATTCTTAAACTGACATATGCTTAAGCAAACGTAGATTTAATAAGGTGAGTCTTCTGTTAAGTGGTTAAAATTAGTTTCTCCATGTAGCAGCCATGCCTGGCTCCTTCCTGCTGCTTCTCAGCACAGGAAACCAGCAGATTTTTTTGTTATGTAATTTATTGTTTTCTGATGATATTTGTTAACATGGTTGCCCAATTGCATGTATGATGATGCTCAATGCCCCTGGTGAGGTCTCAATGTGATTTTCCACTAAAATAAAGGTTAAAGAACCTTAAACAAAAACAATCAAATTGATTTTCATCAGAGGAAAAAAAAAAAGCATTGAATACACCTCACCTTTCAGAACAACCCTGAGTTCCGTTCGCGCTGGAGTTCCTGTTACATCCGGTGGATTCTTCACGTCACAGAAGAAGGTACCGTTATCACTGAACTGAGCCGGACTCAGCTGTATCGAGACGTCCCTTTTGTTGATGTCGCCAATGAACTGAACCCTTTCTTTGAACATGTTTTGTGCTGGGAATTCTGTCCCGTGTACAAAGTAGAAAATCTAGAAAGGAGAAAATCATGAAGGAAAATCAGAAACCAATGCAGACGTTTAAATAAAATACTAAATTAAACCAGTTGTTCTAACAAACATTAGTTTGAATAATGCAGCTTTTTAATGTAGTGTTAAATATAATCACATTAATATTGCCACAGCATGGACATTTTGGCGTCTCAGCCATGAAGCATTTCACATAACATTAATTCTTTTCCTGCTGTGACACGTCTGCGAAAAAGACCTAAAGCTGCGAAACCCAGCACTGGATGTAAACAGGTCTATATGTGCAACACTGGCACCTTTGTGAAACTTGTCCCACTTGTTGTTGTGGTCGTTATTGCTCAATGATTCCATAATAACCTTTAGGCATTAATGTAAATGACTTGATCTGACTTGATCTGAGAGAGACAGAGGACTCTCCTCCTCCTGTTTCTGTTTCTGTTTCCAGCCTTGAGAAATCTGGTCTCTCTCTAACCGATGGAAACTCTGACCAATCACAGGTCAGTTCATGGAAAGAGAGAGAGAGAGAGAGAGAGAGAGAGAGAGAGAGAGAGGGCGCCTCCTACTGGCAGCTGCATGTACTCATCCATTTTGGTGGAAATGTTGCAATTCCAGATTAGGTTAACTGGATGCTCTAAATTGCCCATAGGTGTGAATGGTTGTCTGTCTCTATGTGGCCCTGTGATGGACTGGCGACCTGTCCAGGGTGTACCCTGCCCTTCGCCCTATGTCGGCTGGAGTTAGGCACCAGCGCCCTCCGCGACCCTTAGTGGATAAAGTGGTAGAAAATGAGTGAGAGTGAGTGAGTTACAATTCCAGCACAGAAAACAACCACTTATTCCACCGATACAAAATTTCTGGAACAATAAAACCACCGCACTATCTCAATTTCTATAACTATAACGTTCCGATACTTCTCCCTCTGTTTGCGTACTCTTTGATTCTGGATTTATTACACATGAGCTCTGAATGAACTAGAAAAATAGACAAAACATAATTAACTCACCACGGTTAAAGCTTCTAATACACTATACTGTAAATGAGCGGGAAAACAATCAGCTCCACAAACACAAAACAACTTGCAGAAATGAAAAAAATATCAATTTACCCTCCTCAGTGCTGAACTCTATTCTGTTACTGATGAGTTAATGTCACAAGAAAAACAATACAAGTACGCAATGCCCGCAACTAACGACTATTTTTTTATATTTGATTATTTACTCAATCAATTCATGTTCTGGTCCATAAAATGTCAGAAAGTGTTTCATCAGAAGGTTTCGTCCACAAATCTAAAGTATTATGTTCTCATGATTTCATTTGTTATATGGAACAATGAAACCAGAAAAAAAAAATCACATTTAAGCTGAGAAATGGGAGAACTTGTTTTTAATATTAAAAAACCACTAAAAACGATTAACGACTCATCAACATAGTTTACGATTAATTAATTAATTGAACAACAATCGATTAATCATTGCAGCCCTATATCTAATTGCAAATAACTTTTTTAAAAAACCGAACTTTAGTTGGATATTTACGAGGTTATAGATTTCAAATAAGATGGAGATACCAACAAAATATTAACTACTACGGTATATTTTAACGTTGAAAGATATGACTTGTATGTTTAACTCGCATAAAACCACTGAAATGCAGCCGTTGAAGGTTTCATATTGTGATTTGAATTGAAAACAATTAATTGTTCAAACCACAAAAAAACACAGAAATTGTCAGCTGTCCAAATTAAATAAATAATAATGTGCTTTATTTTTTCCCCATCACTGAGCAGAGTCAAACCAAAGTTTTAACATGGGAAAATCTGATTATCACAGCTGATTTTTAATTTTCTGTGCAAAAATATATTAACATCAGGGTTTCTCCTCTTCTTTGCTGCTCAACACTCCTACTGATGCAGAGGAAGCCGTGGTTAAAAATAAAAACGTCAGATTTCACTTCAGTATGGCTCAGGTTCACACTGTACATATGTGGACGGAGGACAGTTTTTGAACGGCCAAAAAAACAAAAACTGTGGCTTTGTGTCAGCAGCTGTGTATATATACACACACACACACACACACACACACACACACACACACACACACACAGTGAAAAGAAAGAGATTTCAATTGTAATCATTTGCTTCCCACAGTCTGAGGATGAGTCAACTCAGCAGAGTCCATCAAAACCACTTTCACATCAACAGGAAGGATATCAGGAGTGAAACTGATATTCAAGCACCTTGTGTTGTTCAACTAAAGCACAAGGTCTCTATAGTTTCAGATCCTGGCAGTGGGAATAAAACAATCCATCAATACATTAAATGATTACGAAATCAATTGTTGACTATTTTGAGAACCAGTTAACAGGTTTGAGTGGTTTTTCAGCTTCTTAAATGTGAATATTTTCTGTTTTCTTTGCTCTGTATAACAAATAAATCATTAAAACTGAATAATTCTAGTTCTCGTGGACAAAACGAGTATTCAGAGAACATCATCATTTCAAGATTTGGAAAATTAGATTAGATCAGATTAAATTAACTGCTTTGGCTTGAATTATGTTTTTGTCCACACTACTCCACTTCGAGTGCTTTCTTTTTCAGATGAAACATTTTTGAGATGACTAATACTGTATCACTGTAGCAAACAGGAGGGGGGGGGATACAGATTTCCCAAAGCTGCTGGTAAAGCAGGTGACTGCCTGTTTCAGCAGGAAGGTCATCGGGAGTAAAAAGCTGATTTTAAAAGGCGTGAAAATGATTTGGACACACATGAACATTTACAGACATTTTTGTGGTGAACTTCTGTCCACACTTTGACACCTGAACAACATAAAAACAGCTAAAGCTCTTCTGCTCTTCCTCCTCAGCTGGTAAACGACACGATTGTGCATCACATCTGACATGCGGTGGTGAGGTTCAAGTGAAGCTGGTGCAGACTTCATGTAGAGGGTTTCTCTATGACCAACCAAAATTTAAGAATCGGGGCAGCCGACAGCTGATAACCTTAGCTGATTTTTTAGGCCCATATATTAAGCTGATTTACTTTCTCCTCCATCTTCTTTTGGTTTCTCCCTTTAGGGGTCGTCACAGCGGGTCATCTCCTTATGTCCTCCTTATTAACATCCATGAAGCTTCCTCTTTTCCTCCTGCCTGGCAGCTCCATCCTCAACATCCATTGTCCAATATAATCACTATCACTACTCAGCACATGACCAAAACATCTCAACCCTGACTCTCTTACTTTATGTCCAAACCCTCCAACCTGAGCTGTCCCTCCAATATGTTCAGGTTTAGTAGTTTGGGGTGTTTTTTTGATTCACTGAAACACATGTTATTGAAGATTTAATCAGCTTGATATGCCACGTGTTGACTGTGTTCTGACATGACTATTCGGCAAATTAAAAACCCTACGGCTATGCCGTTATGTTTGCAGGAGATCACAGCAGACGGGTGAGGCCCGCACCCAGTGTCAATGATCCAAACAAAGAGAAGTCAATGAATGGAATATCAATGGAACACAAGCCACGTCCTACAATCATCCCAATTAAATACAGCAGGATATGCTCGTCAGCACAGTGTTTAAAGGCATGTCACTGCTGTTATTAACATTTTAACATTTTCAGGCGCTTAAGTGTCTCAGATGAACGTAGGCTGTAAATTTGTTTAAACTCACTGCTTCAATGAAGGCAAGAACATCAAGAACGAGGAGAAGAAAAACAACACGAGGACCAACAACAGCAACAAAAAAATAACAAGAGGAACACCAAAAATAAAAAACAAAAACAAGAAAACCAAGAATAAGAAGAAAATCAATAAAAAGAAGTAGAAAAACAACAACAATCTGAGGACGAGAAGAAACCCAAGAAAAACAAGAAGAAAAACAAGAACAAGGATGAAAATGAGAGGAACAAAAGAACAACAACAGGGAAGAGAAGAACAAACATAGCAAAAAACAAGAAGACGATGAATAAGAAGACCAATGACAACAAGAACAACAATAAGGACAAGAAGAACAAGGAAAAGAAAACCAAGAAGAACAAGCACAAGGAGAACAAGAACAAGAAAATACCTACTACAACAACAAGGCATTAATGCAACATTATGGATGTCAACTGGTGTAAAACAAAGAGAGATTAAAAAAGTGCTAAATATTCAAACAAAACTATTATCTCATAAACACATGCTCAGCAGTGCAATTGTTTAAAAAAAAAACCCTTAATCTCCAAAAGGCTGAAATCATGGAATGTTAGAAACAGCTGAGGTTTTTCTCCAGACGTCAGTGCAGATAAAAAACAATCACAGGAAAACATCCTGTAACTGTGGGAAATCTTCCTTACAGGATGCGAGCAGCGAGGACAGACTTACCACGTACGGTGCTTTGAAGAACTGATGGTCGGGCTGACTCGACTGAAAGCTCCAGGTCACCGAGGTGGAGCTGCTGACCACTTCGCTGGACTTGAAGGTGCAGCGGAGGATCCCCGTGGTGCCGTTCTGCATCACCACCTCGGGGTCGGCGTATATGTCGATTGCAGATGTGGGTTTTGTGACTGGAACAGAAACAAGTTTCATGATGATGTGATGGGGGGGTTTTAAATGAGAGGGGAAAAACTGTGAGGAAAAGGACCTTATATCAGTGGTTCTCCGCCTTTTTACACTAAGTACCACTTGAGAAATTATTGAGCTCTTGAAGGAACACCAATATCGCCAACGTTAAAATACAGTGTGAATAGGCCGAGCAAAGTCAGGTTAGGACTTTTCACAAGAGGCAGATTTATTCCCAATAAGATAATCCGTTCCCTCATCATCCTCCACTTCCTCACACATACCTCAGTGACTGGTATAGTGAAATTAGATTAAAGCAAGAGATAATAATTAGAGTCACCTTATTATTTTATTCATGATTATGTTTTTGTTTAATTTTCTACACACTCTGGTCAAAATTCCTCAGCTCCACTCGGATCACATACCCTGGTATAAACAGTTGAATGATATTTCTGATTTTCCTCCAAGTACCACCAGAGAAAGTGTGTGTACCACTGGTGGTACATGTACCCCAGTTTGAGAACCACAGCCTCATATAACCCAACATAACTCTAAATGAAGCCTTATTACAGCCGTGCTTGCATTACAACAGCACAGGTAGCAAGCACATCCAGATTGGAAAACAGATTAAGATTTAGAGGTCAACAGAAACCAACACACTCCATAACAGTTCTGTAACAGATTTACAGCCAAAGTGAAAACAAAACATGTGGCTTTTGTTGCACAATTAAAACAAACTCATTCATAATCCCACTGACATCTGTAACTAACTTAAATATCGATATGTCTCGTGTGAAACTGAGCAGTCAGCGTCACACAGGTTTAATGCTCGATGAGTGATTGCTGTTCAACATTGCGAGGGATGAAAGTACTGCTACTGATGATGGTCCTCTGTGTTTGAAGTAAGGAAAATAAAAACCCCAGAGACACATGAAATAAATAAGTAAATGATCTGCAAAAACTAGAGGAAGGAAGAGAGGAAACTCCAAATGTAAAATGAACTTGTTTTGGTGTGAGGCAGTTGTGCGCTACAGGATTAAATACAGGTATTAGCATTTTTTTGAAATTATTTAAACTGTTTTGTATAACATACGATGGCATATAATGGCAAAATAGTTTGATTTTCAAACTGGTTAAAAAAATGACAAAAAAAACATTAAACAGTTATAGTTTTGATAGTACAAACACATTTTCACACTTACAATTTCACCTTTTTTATTGTGAATCTGCAGTTCAATATTCCAAGAATTTAAAGGAGCAGATTGGGTTTGATTTCAGACAGACAGAAAACTTCTGGGTTTGGGCATTAAAACAACTCTGATTTGTAATTTGCAATAAAAGAGCTGGTACTCCTTTCTTGCAGTGTACATTCAAGATATGATCTCCATTTGGATTGGGTCTGTATGTTCTATATGTGTTGCTCCATAACCAGTGATTTAAGTCAGTCTACTGTGACAGAGATTTAAGACTGCAGCAAAAAGAAGTCGTGACATTAATTTCACAGTACGAAAAACAAGAGAAAGTGTTTGTCACTCATTTCCACTGGGCAAATGTCAACAGTCTGAGGCTGAGAGCAGAAAACCACCAGTACAGTCCACTTCTCGAGACATCAGGATATTACTAAGCATTATTTCAAATTGGCAAAAAGGTGCAATATTTTAGCACAGTCTCAGACAGGTCTGAGGGAACTGTCTGCAGATGCTAGTTTTAAACACCCAGTTCGTTCCATGATTATAAGAAAAAAAATCTTCATTTTTAAAACGAATCTAAGTGTAATTCCGTAGTAAAAAAAAATCCAACATAACATACTGTATACTAGGTTTAAGGTGAAGCTATAACGTCAGCAGTTACACGAAGTTAAAAGGACGAAGCCATTTTTATGCTAGTTGTCAAAACAGCAAATATGGAACAAATCAGAAATGATTCGCGTTTTTGTCGGTGTGCTGTTGCCTGGATTCAGTAAAGTCTAAGTTAAGTGTACGATGTTAAATGTATAATGCGAGTCGAGACAGAAACAGACAACGAAGAAATGAGATGTTTATCTTTTTTGGCTGTTGAAGCTAAAGCTAACCAAGGTCGGAAGTGTGGCTACCTCCAGAGCTGATGCGTTGGCACAGTTAACAAGCCACATTGTGTTAATTAAATACAATCGCTGTTTAATGATGATGGAATAATATTCAGTTGACTGTCGTGAATACTGTTAGCCTGGTGTTTTTTGTCGATTTAGAAAGCGACTATCCCCCCGCGCGACTGTCGATTAACGCTAATCGATTCACTTATTGAAAATATGGCAATAAAAAAGTAAAATCTGATGTCGTTGAAATCAGCTGCATGATAACACATATTGGAAAAGAACGCCTCGATTAGTAGAGGATGTTCTTGCATTCGGCGTTCACTAAAAAACGGTCAGTGACCCACACAGCCCCCCTAACGGATCCCTTACGGAAAATCTGGCACTTTGACGCCCATTCGTATATCGTCGCAAATAGCTGCGAGATGGCACGCATATGATTAGAATTTCAACGTGACTACATGGTTCTCATAACATCGGCATTCATTCAGCACACCTTTTCCGTCGAGAGAGCAACAACAAAGCGAACCCCTTGCCTCAAATCTGACATTTCAACGTGGATTTGCGCATCGCAGTAGCGCATATACGCATGGGTTTTCTAAATTAAATAACAAATATTGACGTGCATCACACCGACAATCCCTCACAACAGAGCGGTGTTCAAAGGGGAGCAGCCACCACCAGTGTACCAAATCTGATTCGGATTTTAGGCAATTTAACTACTTCTTTCTTTAAATAAGATATCACTATGTGTGTGTGTACAAACGGGGTCTTACGCAACGTTTTTAAGACAGAAATGAGGCATCTATTCGTATCATTTAGGGCCACGGATTAGACATTTATTGCTGAGACTATGGACAGATGTTCATGGTGTTGTTAGGTGTCTCCCTTACATGAGATGCTCGACAACATCGCTAGCAAGCTAACCCGATATCCCACCTATAATAATGGGCTCAAAACGAGACATTTATTTCAAACAAGTGAAGCCACTTTGGGCTTCAACACTCACCGAATACAACACACAGCGTGAATCCAGTCAGTAACAGACGCTTGCAGACGGTATTCGGCCGTTTTGGCTCCATTGTGTTGTTGTACACAGGAGTAGCTCCTCTGCTCTTTTTTTCCACCCTCAGTCCGAGTCCTTTCTTCTTCGTGGAAAGTCTCTGCGGCGGCGCCACAGTTCTGACTCCCACTGCCGCCCCCTGCAGGTGTGTCAGCGCTATGACGGCCTGAACATGCAATTGGATGAAGTGATTCAAAGAGGAGGGGGGGAAAAAAAGCCTTTTTAAACTTCAGGGATTTTTTTTTTTCTGCCGTAAAATTAAACTTTATTTAAATTTTTTAACAAGCTTCAGAAACGCCAAATGTTATTCAACTTATTTGGAGTATAGGCTACTAACAGTTGACCTTTGATGTTATCTGAAAAAGGGTACCACTGACCTTTGATTGCACATGATAGCTATGATATACAGTATGATGTCGAATATGGAGTGATCATATAATCGCCGACTCAAACCTGTGTGTGCCACGTTCGCCGAATAAACCCAAAAAAGTGATGCAAGTGAGTAGCAAAAGCATTAAAAGCATTTATGAATGACTTCCAGTGAAAATCGGCAACTGCAATTTCCTCTTGATCCGCCACTAAAGCGAGAACGGAATTGAATTGGAAGAAATTACTTCACAGGACCATTAGAAAGCAATTATTGACACCAATTATTGAGTTTCAAAAATGTCTTCCATGGGGGTCGACTTTATAAAGACAAGGCTTTAACTGACTTTGATCCATAGTCAGTGAAGCTGCCTCTGAAAGCTCAGAATGTGCACTCAAAGTACAAATAAAACAAGTACATCTAATATGAAGCATGAAAACAAACTTTTAAGAGCGTATATTTTCTACTGTGATTTATTGGAAACAAGACTATTTGTCTTTGTTTTTGAGCAACATTACAACATAATAGGATTTTTGAGGCTGTGTAATTTGATGTATTGACTTCAAAAAGACCACAGTGAGCAGTTCAGTAAACAGTTTACAAAATTTTCCAAAAAAGATGCACATTTTCCCACACGTCAAAAACAGAAGTATTCAGGTCATACGAAGAAATCGGGGCTTTAAATGTGTTTTATTATTAGTTCTTATTTGTGTTTCCTAATAAAAAAGGGAGTAGTGGTGACACAGTTTGAGCTTTCAGGCCATACTGGAACTTTGTCACAGTTTTACTACCAACTCTGATGGTTTTCAGTGAATGAGCGAATATGTAGTTAACACTTTAGAGCTGTTGAAATTAGATGGTCACACTTTACATTACAGTGAAATAACATGGTGATAATGTTGCAATGGTGAGATTATATTACAATAATACCATCTTATTTATAATTAAATTACCAGCTTGGAAACAACAGTGATAATAGTATGTGTATAAGGGGATAACATCACATTTATAACATGTTTATATTATCACTGTAATAGCTTGGTAACAATAACTTTAATGTGTTATACCTTCACATAAAAATATTTGTTAAATTGTCAAATCCTTGGTGAAATTTTATGTAAAGTTTGACACATTTTGATTTTAACGTTACATGAAATTAGACATGAAATTCTGCTGAAAAGTATACATTTGTTTTCTTGGCATTAAAACATCTTATTGTGATTTTGCTTTAGAATTAGTGACTAGATATCATTTTCAACATTTACATTAATATTTTATTTAAATTAGCACCAAGTGTGGCGCAATGAACAACATTGAACAAATGATATGCATCTGATTTTTGCATTGTTTCCAATTCTGATTTGAAAATGATAAATTGATCAGACCAGAGTGATATTAGGACAATTCTATGTTGTTTTTCTTAAAATATTTAAATAACTGGGATGATTTTGTCCCAAAAACATAGTTCATTAAATGTCAAACACTGGGTCGAGACCCAAAGATGAGACACAGGTGATGTTTTTTAGGTCCCCAAACAAATGTGACGATTTGTGTAAATACATTTTAAAACACATACCTAAAAGTTTTATTTTTAATTAATTTACCAAATATCCCTATGGCTGTAAATTAGTTGCTACATTATGTTTAAAAAAAAAACTAGAAAATTTTGGAAACACTGCAGTAAAATGTATTAAAAACAATTAATTTTTTGCTTGGATAATATTAAAGCACTTATTATATACAGTCTAATGTACAGAAAAAGATTTGTTGTATATAACAATTTCATTTTTTTGACGCTTAAACCCCGTTATTTACATCTTTTGACTCTTTTACCAAGCTATTAATTGGTGATAACTATAAAAATAAGGTTTCAATATTACTACTTGCCTATTAAAAATCATAATGTTACTGTACTGTAATGTAAAGTGTTACTCACTGGAGAAAACAAATTAAATTAAAGAGACACTTGAAAACACACCAAGCCAATGCAATGAGGCTGTTGGAGAAAAGGTGCAGAATTCACACAGAGGCTTTATACTCTAAATTCACCACCGGCTCTCGACTATAAACCGGTCAGCACACGAGTCAAAATGATGTACAGTGTTCTCTCAGTGCAAGTCAGGCTCGCTCGCCCACACATTCCCACTCTGTCATAGCACACTGCATGACTCGATCATAAATACCAACTCAACATATGTACAGTTCAGACAAAAAGCAACACAAGGAAATGTAACACATGCACGCAAACAAAAAGAAATAACCCGTGATCATCATGCTGCTGTACGCGCGTACAGTATTGACTGTTAAATATCTAATTCAGAGAGAAACCCCCCTTTTAGAAGATCAAGGAATCATTTCACGACCTTCCTTTTTTCCCCCTGTTAAACCCACATTTGTAGCCAGATGAGTCCAGCCTGATTCAAATGATTCACCATCTTTATTCAAAGCACACGGCGAGTGCAGACTCTTTGGAAATGATTCACACACTTAACATGTTAAAGAAAACAATGACAGTTACTCAATGCATTTTTCAAAGAGTCATGTATTTTTCTCAATCTGCAGTCCAGAGATTATTTTCCCTCTCAGTAGTTTATTAGTTTATTTTTTTTAATCTTTTAAAGGTCCAGTGTTCAACATTTAGGAAGCATTAATTGGCAGAAATTGAACATTCTACCCATTCAGTATGTTTATATAAGTGTATAAATGCTTAAAAATAGTAATTCTTTGTTTGCTGTAGCCTTAGAATACGCCTTTTGAATGTTTTTAGTAACAGGTCTTGCTTTACAGAGGGAGCCATCTTGTGCCACCATGTTTTTGGAGCAGCCCAAATGGCGTAAGTTTCCATTTACGTTAAAAAGTTGACCACATTCCAGTTGAGAAGTCAGGGAAAAAAATAGAAACGCAAAGGAATCTTGGGCTAACCTTTGTTAGCAATACATGTCGATAACAACGCTCTCCACGATATTTGCACACACAAGCAGCGTAGCTAAAAATGTCACAGTACTGTGTGTACGACTCATTCAATGGGAAACAAATAAGAGAGAAGTGCAATTAAGTAGCAGAGTTGGAATCCTACGTTGGAGTTTGTGAGTTTTGCGCCGACTTGAGGAGTAATCCAGTTGAAAATTCAGACCCCGGAACTAGGAAATTCCAACTTCTAACCTCAACTGGAAAGCACCATTACTATGCATAAAAAAAAGAACCATGCACAAAAAGTTGATGCATAAACCAACAAAGACGAAAGAGGAAACAGCAGGGAGAGAGTGAAGAGTGTTTTCAGTGAGCTTTTACATCTTTTCTGGGCTGTGAAGGCCACCGTAGCGAAAGGGAGACGTTCTACAGTGATTCCCCAACCCTAACGCCAAAAACAGGAAGTAGTAATAGGAAGTATCCACACTTTTGCACATGTACAACAAATCAGATTTTCGGTATAGACGAGAGCCACGACGAGTGAGCAATCTGCTGTCTCACCATTAGATGTCACTGATTCTTACAAACTGGACCTTTAAAGACACTTGATCTTTGAGTGTAACGTTCCAGTCACCACTTAGAGTAAATTTAAGTTGTTTGTCTGATAAAGACTAGTTTTTTTTTTTTCCTGAAAAGCCATTTCCTGTACGAGCTCATCACACCAGCGTGCTATAATGTGTCTCCATTATGACTGAAAAGCCACTTGCTGTAATTTTAGAGTTTCATGAGGAAACTCAATCCAAAGTCAATGCAATAGGCAAACATTAAAAGGCATAAAGTGTATTAAAATTGATTTAGTTTTCCATGTACACTTACTGACTCATGTTGACAGCTGACTTCTCTTCCTCTCAGCACCTTAAAACTGCTGTCAGTGAAATCCTGTGTAAAGTGTGTAACTTAAGGGGATTTTTTTTGTCGTTGCTGTTTGGTCTTCATGGACAGAAACAACGTAACATTATATTTATGCCTCTTCCATCATCTGAAAACAGGCTCTGACAAGCAAACTGAGAGCGTTTGTGTGAAAACAGCAGCGCAGCAGGGACGGGCGGGGACAACTGGTTTTCTGTCGCCTCCAACTGTCTTGGTCAAAAATGGATAGTCAGGCGACAGGAGATCCAAATACACCGAGCTACAGCTGCAGCTTACGGTTAAATACTGTATTAAACATATATTTAACAGGTTGCTCAGTGACAATGTGGGTCTCTCGGTCTCAGTACATATACAGCAACTCTTGGGGAAACGTTTTCAGTATCAACATTTAAAAACATTTAATCCAATCAAGAGCCTGAACTCAAAAAAAAGGCGGTCCTCTCTGTCCGTGAGGTTAAGCTGTTGGTCGCAGAATAATTGCCCCGCCTCCTTACTGAACGTATACATAGGAATGTCCCAATCCTGATCTCAAATCCTGAACGGTTATTTTTATATTTCCCGTGTTGGATTACACTGATCATAATGCAACACCTTGTTTTGACCCACTACAATTCAGTGGGGACCAAAGCAGGTGAATGTTGTGTTCGTCAGAAAATAAGCGTAAACGCGCTGGTATCAGCAAACACTTAGAGAAGGAACATTTTCACCATTTTGATCGCAGTTTAATAACACAATCAGTTCTTCCTTCTCTCTTTAAACTTCAATCAGGAATATAATTTATCTGAAACTGACAGTGACTGTTAGGTGTCGCAGTTTCTTCAGCTGGATCAGGATTGGATCAGGATTGGGAGCCAAAAAAAGGGGAGCAAAAGGTAACATCACTGACAGCAGCTTTAACCTTAAACCTACTGGCTTAACTAGTGTTTTGTTGAAAAAAATAAGTTTAAACCCAAACATGACTAATGTTTCTTTACTGTATTTCTACAGCTTTAAAAAGAGAACAAAAAAGATGTTAAAGAAATTGAGGGTATTGCTCAGTTTAGGTTATGTTCCTTTTTTTAATCCCAGTTAAGTTAAGTGCAAGTATTTTCCATCCTTCATGGTGTTTTTGTAATCGTGGAGGGCAAACGACCAGAATGAGGTGGAAAATCAACAGGCAAAGAAAAGAAAAAGGATGAAAAAGCGAGTGGGAACAAAGAAGCGATTATCGACCGCCGTGAGAAGAGAAGGAGAAAATGTTATGTGTCTGTTTGTTTTCTATTTACCTGGAGAGTTGCAGATGAAAAGTGCTTCAGAAGACGACAAACCTTTTTGGTTGAGCCTAATGCACACAGTCGTATCTACAGTAGAAATAAGACACAGACAGACCCACAGAAAGATGGACGTCCACTCCCTCCATCCACAGTCACACATTTAGTTATTTACAATTTTCTATTTTTAGTAGTGTTCTTCTTCATTGCTCCTGTCCGTGGTGTGTTCCATGACTTACAATGTACACAGAAGGTCATGAGCTCCTCATGCTATGTCTGTCCTCGTCCCTCCGGATCGGTCCACGGGGGTTATGGGGAGGAGGAAGGGTCGGATCAATAATGTTACTGGGCCAGTGATTGAGAAAAAGAGGGGGAATGAAACTGAAGGCAGTTTTCACTCAGTGGTATCATGTCTCTGGAAGCTGGTTGATGTCAGTCAAGTTGGTGTCATTGAGAATTACTTTGATCCGATCCAAGGAGTCCGCCTGTCGTATTCGCTCCAACTGTACCTGAGGGACACGGACAAATGATCAATTAAAATGTGTGTTAATAGTCTCACACACACACACACTTTTGTGCTTCTATCAGAGTGAGGACCCTCATAGACATAATGCATTCCCTAGCCCGTTACCCTAACATTAACCATCACAACTAGATGCCTGACCCTAACCCAATTCTAACCCCATCTCTAAAACCAGGTTTTAACCCTGCAAAAAGCCCTTTTTGAGGACCAACCAAAGTGTCCTCACTTTGTCAAAAATGTCCTCACTCTGTAGGTGTTTATACGATTATTGGTCCTCACTCTGCAGCAAGTACTAGAACACACACACATACACTCTCTTAACACAAATATAGAGATTCTCCTACTCACACACTTATATGTTAGAAAATAGTGACCATGTGAAAAAACACAGGTGTGGAGTAAAGAATTATGAATTAAAGACTGAAAACTCTCTTCTCTTCTCTTAGGGATTTTTTAGATCTTCGGATAACGCCTCCCCAAACGCTGCAAAAATCAGCAGTTTACCGTTCACTCACTAGTAAATGGCACCTCTCCTTACACCACTGTCTTTAGTATGCTAGGTACTGTAGCTGAGACATTTTTTGTCCTGAAAATGTGTCTTTACCTCGATTTAAAAACACAGGAAAGCTCTGACACTTAAGAAGGTAAGGGAATGAAGGAGACAAGAAGAACAGACAGAAGAGCAGATAGAGAGGGGGCGACAGAGAGCAGGAATGTAGCTGAATAGAGCTGCAACTAATAATTATTTTCATAATCGGTTAACCTGTAGATTATTTTCTTGATTAATCGAGCTCTTGTTTGGTTCACACAATGTTGAAAAATATTGACTGGTGTTTTTGCAAACCTCAAAATGATGATAACCCTAACCCTCAAATGGAGCAATGTAACCAGAAAATATTCACATTTAAGAAGCTGAAAAATCAGAAAACTTGTTTTAATTGCTAAAAAAAAACTCTATAATAATAATAATAATAATAATTATTAAACAATTAATTGAATAATTGTTGCAGCCTATAGCTACAGTATACCAGCTCTGTTTGTGTATAGTATGTGGTTAAACTGACACCAAAATGGCCCATTTGTTAAACAAGTGGTTTGATACCGGAGCGTTCACGTTAATATTAAAATGTACAGTGACATTCACAGACTTTGTAAGTAAGTAAGTAAGTCACTAGGTGTGTCCGTGTTCAGCTCCTCCAGTGGACACGCCTCCAGCCTCTCTGAATTTCACATGACTTAACACTTTTAAACATTTAACAACCTTCCTAATCATTCAAATTTGGTTAAGTGGTTAGTAACACATTTGCCACTGTGGCACGATAAAGTAAGACTCAGGACTTTTACACGTGACATTTCTTTAACCTCTGTTTACACAGGTAATCTCACGGAGACACTGACTCACAAGAGAGACCTGTTTTAACAGACAACATTTACTTACTGACTGGATTAACAATATAGTACACTGAAGTTTAAGTGCCAAGTAGTAGCAGATAAACAGACTATAAATGGGAACACACTTCCTAGAGTCTTTTATGCTGCTCTTAAAATGAATTTACTTTCCCCTAGTCCCGTGGTTCACAAACCAGTGCTATGTGAGCTTCTTCTGGTGGTACTTGGAGGAAAATTAGAAATACTGTTATACTGTATTTACCAGGGTATATTTATTTAAAAACACAATAATTAGAGTAATTTCATCTTAATCTAATTTCACTATACCAGTGTCTGATGTATATGTGAGGAAAGAGGAGGATGATGGCAGAGCAGCTCATTGTATTGGGAATAAATCGAGCTGACTTTGCTCGACCTATTTATTTAGATGCAGCTTTAGATGCTGCTGTAGCAAACTAAGAATGTAGATTGTGACTTTTAACGCCTGGTTGTTTGATATTTATTTCCCACTTCCATCACCAGCCAGTTTGATCACATCACGCATGGATGAACATTTAATTCCTTCTTACCTGAAGAGTCTGAGAAAGTTTTACAAAGTCCTTCTGGACCTGTTCACTGACGTCCAGCTCCGTCTGCAGCCGCTGAGCCTTGTCTCGCTCATCGAGGACCTGACTCTCCAGTGCACTCTGCCATGAAAACATACAAACAAACAAACATTAATTAGATTAGAAAGGCTGAATGGAACCTTTAAACTGCAATAAAAAAAAAGGGCTTTCAGAAGAGCTGAATTAAATATTTAAGTGGGACTCGTTCGCTGAATAATTTAAAAGGATGTGGACTGTGTGAACGGTTCTCAAGTAATTAGTGTTTCTGGATTTTAGAAAGTGCTGTACAAGACAGAGAAGCTCAACCAGTGGTATAGTCTATGTTATATGCAAGTATATACTGTATACCCAGTAAAAGAATTCTTTACAACCACTTTAAACACTTTTGAGTGTTTTCAACAACCTGGTCCTAAAGCTACAGCTACAGGTCAATGGATAAGCAGAAGAAATGCTGCTGCAACTACAAGATGGCTGACATTACTCCCACTGCTATATTAAAGTTTCACTTGAGTCAGGAGATATTATTCTAACAGCTTGGGCTTAAAGTTTTCAGGAGTAGAATGTTAGCTCTGGCTTTTCCCATAATTATCTGTATTTGAAAGAGTCAGATATATTCAGTCTGTCAGGTTCTGCGATAATATGTTGCACCTCCGTGAATTTAAAGGCGACAGTAAACTCTAAAAGCTCAAAACTGGCGCTTGTGCTCTGCATTTTTCATAAGCTCTTTCCTGCCGACATGGCAATGTGAGCGAGTTGCATTTGGCTGTGGATCGAGTTGGAGTAAATGTATGAGTGTCAAACAGACCTTTGCAGTGCTGAGCTCTTTCAGCTGCTGCTCCAGGCTGATCCTCATTCCCTGGATGCTCTCCAGTGTCTCAGTCTTCTCTGACAAACTTCTCTCCAGCTACAGACAAACAAAGTGACACACGGTGGATCAGACAGATCATGTGTCCAAACAAACGGTATTGTTGTGACAGATTTTGTTCTATTGGCAAATATCATATTGTTATCCTCATAATCATAGAGTAAACACATAAATAAAACACTAATTATTAATTACATAAATAAATACTTTTTGTTTGAAAACTTGACCTCAAATAAAACTGTCGTCTTATTTTAGTTGCTTTTTCTGAATGGATATGAAAACAAATGGTATCATGACAGAATCGGTTTTATCTGCAAATATACTATTGTTGTCCAAAGGGATATAATTTTGCACTGTATATGAAATTGCTGATTTACAATCTGATGAATATGTAAATGTGGTTAGAAGCCACTGTGACAGTGTAGAATTAAAGAGCATGTACCTGTTCCTTCTCGGCTTTTATTCTCTCCAGCTCCGTCTTCAAACTGGAGAAAGAAGCTGCGAGAGGAACAAACATTGTCGTTAGAGCGTCATGGACACAACACTCATCCGACTCTCAAACGTCACCAACTCCCTCTGGAACAGTAACCAGACACCTTGACCATCATCATCTATGAATAATGGAACAAAGCTGCACATTTAGTGAAGCTGCTTCGCTGAGTGATGCGGTTTTTGTGCGAGAGAGTTTGGCTTGTGTGAAACAGACAGAAAATTTCATGACAAAACCGTAAAGCAGCACTGAAACAATGACAAACACTGAAAACTTTCACATTCAACCCAGCAGTTATCAAGAGCAGTTACCGGTTTTTCAACCATAGAGTGACTTTATCTCATACAGATGCAACTTATCAATTTTGATACTTTCTATTCAAGAAACACTTATTTTAAATATAATTCTTTGTTTGGGGGCTGTTAGTATGAAGCATAGATAACAATAATTTTAAGAATACCTTATTAATAACTGTTATTTGTTATTATGTCATGACATCTCAGGTTTACGAACAGGTCTCTCAGTAATACTGGGTGACCTACAGCTGAAAACAAATAAGTGAGTCTTGAGTAAATCATTAATTTGTTAAGTTTATCTCCAAGCGCAAGTGCAGCACATCAACTCACAAATATAATTTACTAGGCCGTGCACAGTGAGGGCTTCATTTAGTTGTTGTTCTCAACAAATCCCCAATTAAATCTTTAATTTTCCTCACATTTCTAAACAAATGTGACCCAAATCAGTGTCACAGACTAACAGACTAACTAATCATAGCACTCCACCTAAAATAAAACACTGTAAAATATGTAATATATAATAAATAGAGGCTGAAACAACTGTCGATTATGTGAAAAAAGAAACATGAAATTTCGGTGAAAGTTCAAGTAACTTAACAGAAATTAAAGGTTAATTTTCTAGATGTGTACAATAATGAGCCTTTAATATTCACATCAGGAGCCTGGTCAGTCCTATGGAGGCAGCTATTTTGCATCTTTTACACTGGACCCACAATGGACAAAACTAAAGGTCTGTTTGAATTCAGGCTGCAACAATGAATCGATTATTAATCAGTAACTAAATTAATTGCCAACTATTTTGTTTGCAGTGGAGTAATCAGTTTTAGTGCCCTCCCTGATTTGTCAGCTCCTTTAATGTCAATATTATCTGGTTTCTCATCAGCTGCAGCCCTAGTTTTCACCAGTTTACCACACTAGAATATAAGGAGCGAGGTGAGGTGATATTCAGCTGCAACATCAGCAAAATATTTTATAAATCATAATTTTACACATTCTACCTATAAATCAAAGACATCAGCCCACAAATAGTGAAATGATTTTTTCTATAACCTGTCAGACTCTGTGAACTTTCATCCCCTTTGAAGTGTAACATGGAAAATGCCAGACAGGGAACGCCAAAAGCCGTGCCCATAATTCACTCAAGGTATCATAGGGGCAGGAATAATGTGATTAGGGAATTTTATATACTTTTCCATGTGGTTAAGGTTTCAGAGTTTAATTAAGATTCAATTATATACTAACAAACCACATCAGAAGCTGCGGCAACATCAGTACGACTGATCAGCGTTGTTGAAAATATCTACATTTACAGTAAAGCATGCTATAAGTGGTTTTTGTGGTGCGACAATATACAGTAATAGGTGAATTATCCATTAGTGCACAGTTCAGGAAAAGCTCCAACAGGCTTTAATGCTGTGTTTCCATCATTGTACAGTTCGGCTTGGGACGTATGGTTGAGTTTGGAATGGTAAAGCCCTGGGTCGGGCCTGCGTTTCGACTGAATGCAGTACCTTTATTTGGTAGGTGGGGTGTGTCCAATGGCCGCGTAGCGCGACATCGAACCGCTGCGGCGACAACAAATGACGACATAGAACATTGTGTCTATTTTGTCCAAACGAGACGTAAACTTTTGTACAAGAACACTTTTGCCTCGACTTCCAAGGGATATGTACATCGATCGCATGGGGGTGACTTTTTTCTGTCGCCCAATCAGCCGACTGTCATACCGTACCATTTTATTGTGGTACCCCAAAGGACGGGTGCCAAAGAATGGAACGTTCGGCGCCGGTTATCCTGATATTATTCCTAATGGAAACCAAAAAGAAATATGTACAGTACTGTATCTAATCAAACCAAACCGCGCCGTTCTATTCAGTGGAAACACAGCTCAAGCTAACTACAATTATTAGTCTAAACAGCAACTATATATATTATTAGCTCACACACATAAAAGCAGTTAGCTATAGATCAAACAATCATCATACCTTCCAAGATGTCTGATTGACAGTGATCATTGGAGAAGAAACAAAAGCACAAACAAAAGGAGAATGTAAAATAATGTCCAGAAAATAAAAAGCATGATAAACCCCCACCGATGTTTAGAGTTCTGATTGGTTCAAGTATTTACCGTGTGGTTAGTAAACGGTCAATCTCTCACCTATTTCCTCCTTACAACCCTCAATCTCCAGCTGCAGCGTGTCCTCCAGGTTCTCCTTCAGACACTGCTCAGCCTGGATCTGCTCCTTCAGAAACAGAATCTCCGCTTTCAGCTTCTCCTCCATGTGATCGGCAGACGTCCGTAATGCCACCATGTTGTCACGCAGCAGCAGCACCAGCCCCTGCAGCTCCTGCAGAGGAAACCAGTGTAACAGACAGTCATCGCCTTTTCACCCTGCTGGCCTCTGGAAGGCATTACAAGTCCATGAAGAAACACACAATTCAGGATTGAGTTTTAATCCAAATGCCATCAGGGAACTAAAATTCTGAGATAATTACCAGTAATTCCCAAAGACTGGGGCGCGACCCACACATGCGTCAGGTGATTTTATTGGATGTGGGTTTTTGGATTGGCATGTTTACATTCCAATTAGGCTTTTATTCTGATTACTTGTGTCCATGTAAACATAGCTAGTAAATGCTCTTAATGCTGTTGACAGACAACAAGGTGAATATCAGACGTTGGCGAGGTTCAGCCGATAAACCAGAGCATCCTCAGTATCTGTTTTGTTCTTTGTCATGAATTATTTCAGCTCCTGATTATTTTTCTTCATACAGTTTTAAAAGTGTGAGCATCTCGTCGAGCCGCCAACACGCTCCAAATATCAACAGCTCGTCATCCCTGTACTACACCTCCTCCTTTTTACACTGCTACACTGAAATGAGAGGCTTTGAGTCACAGTGTGTTGGAAGAGATGAGTGTGTGTGTTGGAGGGAAACCTCCTGAACAGAGAGGAGGGGAATTCATTTGTAAAAATCACAGAATTCACATCTCATCATGCAGCTCAAAATGAGCAATGGCGAAGTTAATCGTTGAAAACAGGCCGGTGGCATTACACACAAAGGCATTAATGCCGTTAATTAACATCTGAGCGACACACTGCAGGGATTATTTTCCTCCATAATTTGGTGTCAGTTTCACTACGGCTCGAATGGGGACGTCGCCGCTGATTCTGTGGCCGCTTCTACCCAGAGCAGGAGGCTCATCAGAGTAAACCCAGATAAGCATCATCATCAAGGGAATCCATTTTATACTAAAGCAATCTGTGCACACTTGACCTTAAGATAAAATCAAATGAAGCTCAGTCATATCCTTTCAACAGGGATTTGCAGATTGTGTTGTATTCACCAAAGATTTCAATTAAAAAGCTGCAAGTTAGTAAGTAGTTACAGCTTTTTCTTTGTCTTTTGTCTTTTCTTTGTCTTTCTGTCTTTGTAAACATGGATCAGCTGTGTTTTCCAAAGTGTTTTAGAGCGTCACATTAAATTTACTTACAGGTCAGTTGTTCCAGGGAGCTGCATTTTAATGTTAATTTAACGGATGCCTGTGAATTTTACGAGGTTTATTTGGATTTTTTTTGCAGCAAATGTCGAGCCACACACCCATACAAACTGACTTCTCTGAGGATTGTGGTGCAGATGTTGTGTATAAAATAAATTACCTATTTACAAAAAGAAATTACCACCTAAAGTTCATTAAAGTCAATTTCCTTATGAGAGAATAATTTAAAGGAGTGAACAAACATTCACATTCAAACATTGCATTCAGACTGAATGTGAAAAAGGAAATCTCATAATTTTTGGTCTGTAGTGCTTTTCTAGTTTTGATGACCACTCAAAGCTGATTTATGCTGGGATCAGACTACACAAATTCAAGCCCATGTTCAAGTGATTTGGTCGTGACCAACGCATTTCTAGTGTCTGACCCGATTATGAACATTGGGGATGAACAGACGTGTAGCCCAACATATCTGTAGGATAGAGATTTGGCATCTGGGACACCCGGAGAAGACGTCTATCTCCTACAACGTGCTCCTGGAGATTGAATAATAGAATAACAGTGTGCTCTGGCATGGCGTAACACAGCGAGGAGGGAGAGGGATGCTGCTGATGCAGCTTGCTGGAATAGCCACCCTGTAAAAACGCTTCATTGTGCTTTGGTAACAGGACCTCTGCCTCTTTGACGTTTCCTCAAGGGACTAGACCATGACAAAGTTAGAAACCAAAAATGTTGGTGAGAAATAGCGGTTGATAACAGGTGCTGTAAATAACAGGTGATAACTCCTTGCCCCGCCTCCCTGATGACCTATGAACTTGCGCAGTGTCACGAACGATGATTGGTCGAGGGTCATACTTGTAAGTGCTGCCAGTCCCCCCAAACAAGACATGTCAACAATCTGCGCCACTGTGATTGGTAATCTGACATGGTGACTGTCGTGAAAGACGTGTAGTCTGATCCTGGCATTACACGACAGTCCTGCCATTCACCCATTCACTAACCCTAACCCTGCCCCTGCCATTCAACCCTAACCCTAACCCTAACCCATTCATACAGAGCATCTGTACCTCTTCTTTTAATCATACATCTTTCATAAGCTGCCAGCACAGCCATCAGGAGCAACTTGAAATTAAGTATCTTTCCCAGGGACACGTTGGCATGTGGGGTGGGAATCAAACCCTCACTCTACCACTGAGGATGTGACAGGTGTTTTGACATACTTGCACAGTGTTTGGCATCTGGAAATCCTCTTGTTGCTGCAGTTCTAGATGCAGCCTGTGTTTCCCCTGCAGGCTCTCGTTGTCTCTCTGTAGTCGACTCAGTTCGTCCGCCACCTGCTCCCTCGACTTCACCAGCACCGCCTGAGACAAACACATGGGGGAAAAAAGAAAAAATCACTACATCACATCATGTGTCACTTTATTTCCCACCCCTCTTTTTTTGGCTCCAAACCAGCCACAGTGTCTGCGTTTGGAGCCACACAACAACAGCCTGTTTCCTGCAGAGCTAATATTTAGCCGCGTGCGGCACAATGACTCAGCTCATGACAGACATTAAGTCTCATGATTCCTCAGACCATCAAACAAATGGAATGTCTCATCGCTCCAGTGGACACATCTTTCTGCTAAGGCCTTTAATTCGCATCGGTGCTGGTGCCGTTATAGCTCACAGCAGCAATATCAATCATGACAATGTTTGTCCCACATCTCCTCTACTTATTTTTCTTTCATTTTAATAATCTGTGAGGGAAAAGTTAGTAGATCTATTTAAGTAAGCAATGTACGTGGCATATCACATTATGACATGACACTAACCTTGTTCTTTTTCTCCCCTAGTTCGTCTCTGACCTGATGCCATTATTATTATATTATTATAATTATTATTATCGACCCCTTTGTCCTTGCTCTGACCACAGGGCTGCCAAATCCATATCCAGTTGGAGGATTATTATTATAAGTAGTATTGTTATTCTTGTTACATTAAGATTAAAAACTACATAATTTTTGACTACAATTCAAATCTGTTCAAAGCTCACAGCAGCAACATCAATAATAACAATCTCTGTCCCACATATCTTCTTCCTGTTTGTTAAATTTTAATAATCTGTCAGGGAAAAGTAAGCAAATTTACTTAAGTTAGTACTGCACGTGGCAGTTTCCAGTTTATTTAGAGTGGTAGCACTCAGTGTATTTGTTTAATGTAGCACATAGCCAAGAGATTCCTCATGACACAAAATATTTGTGGTAATAATAGTTTTTCAGCTTCTTAAATGTCATTTTTTGCTCAATATAACAAATAAATATTTAACACAAAATAACTGACAGATTAATAATTAGTTGCAGCCCTATTTGTGGTATCAGTATGGATATTAATACAAATGGACAAAAAAAACACTTTACCATTATTACAAGCATACCAATATACAAATGTTTATATTGCTATTGTGGTAAAAGAGCAACTACAAAACATAATTATTAACGAGTAACAGCAGGTCTTCTCACCAACAGTGGTCAGAAAAGGAAAAAAAACAGACTGTGTCCATGAGCTGAATTCACATTAAAGCCATTAACTCACATTAAAGCCTGTCGTCAAACCAACAAAACCCGACATGCTTATTTTCGGGGACTTAATTCTTGCCAGTGATACCAAAATCCTTCCCAATGCAACATTCTGTGACCTCAGAAGGAAGCAGAGATCCAAACACAGCTGCTCAGAACAGAGGAGAATACGCTGCTCACCATCTGTTCCTGTGTGTTCCTCTTAGCGTCGCTAAAGGCTTGTTGTAGTGTGCTGAGCAGCGTTTCGGACTCCTGGACTCTCTGAATGAGGGCGGAAACCTAGAACCCAGTAGAGGAAAAAAAAAACATTACTGAGACAAGTAAAAGCCTTCAGGGCTTTTCAGACAGTTTTGCAGGTCACATGAGTTGAACATATGCTTGTGCATACACTGAGGTATGCACAAGCCCTTCAACAGTGTGGAACAAGATGAATCCTGGAATACAATGTGTAAGAAAACCCTGTCCTTATGCTCGTAAAGAAAACTACGAGCATAAGGACAGGGTAAAAAAGTAAATTTGGGACACCAGATTGTTCTGGTTTCAAATAGCTGCAGCACCGAGGACCAGAAGCCTTAACAACATGTTTTCTTCCTGGCAGGTGTGAAGCAGTGCCACGGCTGTGACATCTGAACCCTTGGCAAAAACTAGACTTCCTGTGTACATCCCCCAAAGCAGTGCAACCTGAGCTAATGCCGTTTCACAACTTGTTGAGGGGGTGCAGACGTTTCTATTTTGTCACACATGGAATAAAATGATAAAAACAAGCTCAGCAGAACATGGAGCTAAATAGAAAACAAAAATAATTAGCATAGTAACTGCTTTGTTTATCACTACACTGAATGTGTCCTGACCTTAGCAGCTGTTTCCTCGTTGCCTGACTTGACTGAATCTTCCAGATTCTGTTTCTCTGTCATCGTCCTCTCCAGCTGATCGTTAGCCTGACGTAGCATCACCTGTAGTTTCTTTACCTGGAAGGCAGCGACATAAATCTCTCCTTTACACCAAAATTAGTGGTATATGCATGATTTTATATAAACATGCAAAAGAGAAGCACTTGACCCCTTTCCAATTGCTGGTATGGGAGTTTTGAGTTTTTATTTTCCTTCCAATGAGTTGTGTTTCATACTAATAATTATATCAATTGCTATATCATTTATGTTCACATTGGCAAATAATAGAAAGGTTTTACATGACAAAGTGGAAGAAATAAATCAAAAGAGAAGACACAAACCTGATCTCGTGTCTCGGCCTCTTGACCCTGGATGGCCTGCAGCTGCTTCTCATAGTTAGAGCACATGTCACAACGTCGGCCGAGCTTCCTGCCAGCGTTTTTCACCTGGTAACACACAAAGAAACAAAAAAACACAATATTTAATCATGAATATATATTAAAATAATGTCTAAAACATGATATCCTTAAACATTTCAGCCACTCTATCGCAAACAAAACAGCAAAGCCCTAGATATAATCATCTTAAAAATCACTGAAGAACTAAAAAATGTTAAATTGTGACTTTCTGCAAAAGCACTTCCTACTTCAGCAGGTTGTTCAAACCAATAAATCTGTGAAAAAGCTCGAAGGACGCACCTCCTGTTGCAGCAGATTCCACTCGCTGTCGCTGACCAGTCGGTAGCCTGCAGGCGGTAGGTAGGCGGTGTTAGCGGTGTGTGAGATGCTGGACAGCAGCGACGCTGTCTCCTCCTGCTCTGGCGTCATCGCTTTGATGGCCTTCTCCTGGTCCTTAGTGAGCAGGAAGTGGCTCGCCGTCAGCTTAATCGAGCTGATGGACGACGTTTCGCCAAAACTACTGTCCGTCACCCCGCAGTCAGCCCCCACCAAGGGCCCAAAGTCCGACTCGTCCAAGTGGCTGGCCGACTTAGCTTTGTGGTTCTGGCCACCGAGGCCCTGCTGGGCAGACAGCGAGGAGCCAAGGCTGTCCGTGGACTGAACCCGCCTCAGGTTCTCTTTGTAGGGGTCCATGAGGCCGCCAGCCACCGTGTCAGCATCTAAGGAGTGCATCGAGCCATGGGAGCTGTGGTTGGCATGAGGCTGACAAAGAAAGACAAAACTAAGTCATGAGTAGCAGTACTCGAAATTTCACAGACTGCAACTTTAATCAGCAACTTCTGTGTTGACACCACATAGATCCAGGTTGGGCTGGAAGTAATAATTGTTTACTAAATTAAGTGTCAATTAATTTTAGTTCTCAGATTTTAGTTTTTTAGCTTCTAAAAAGTGAATATTTTCTGGTTTCTTTGCTTCATATGACCAAGTAAACATTAAGACTGAATAATTTTGGTTTTTGGACAAAACAAGACATTTGAACACATCATCATTATGAGGTTTGAAAAAAACATTTTTTAACATTTCAACAATTACTCAAGAAAATTATCAACAGATTAATCATTTTTTATCAAATAATCATTAGTTGCAGCCCCAGATCAAGGTCAATCAAATGGCCAAGACATGGGCGTTCACACTAAATGGATTTGTCCACTGATGTTTTCCATTCACAACCATCTCCTCAAGTATGCTGTCAAAATAAGGGCAGCATTTAAAGCAGCATTTCTCTGTGTAATTTAATAGAAATGATAAAGAACATATGGAACCGCAGATGGCTGCGTGTCCTGCAGCACAGTCAAGACAACAGGAGGACACATAATGTAAAATACTCCTCTAATATTAAAACCATCCCACTGCAGTTTGTAATAGCTCTGTAGACAATAGTCATGTAGGACGTTGCTCAAACCCAAGACAGCTGGTCAAAGTTTCTGCCAGATTGTCAGTCATCTGGGAAATGAATCAGACAACATGACGTCCCTGGAGCTGGACGACAAAATTCTAAAATAAAATCGCTTCAGAGGAAAAGGTGTTGGTAAACATGTATTTAAATCTGCAGCGATTTTTTTTTTGTTGCCTGTTATTTTTCTGTTTCTGTTTGGTTTTTATGAACAGTAACAATATTGCATCTTTCTGCTGAAAACAGGCAAAACTATCAGACCCGACTGAGGAAACATTTGTGTGTATACACCCTGCAGCACAAGGACGGACGTGGACAAGAAGTAGAGGTCGAATTATACGAATTATATGAAAAATTTTGGACCATATAGTGATATCATTTTTTCCCCCTGTATCTGATAAAACATTGACTCATGATAATAAATAATACAAAACATAACTTCAAGGACGCTTCAGTAATCAGTCGCAGCACAATTATATATAGAATTTTCAATAAAATGAATGTATAATCTAAATATTAAATACATGAAACAAATGAAAAAACTAAAAAGAAAATCAAGTTTTAGTGAAAGCAACACAAATCAAGTTTCTGTGAGAAAAATGCCTAATTTGTAATAACTGGACGATTATTTTTTGAATTAAAAATGGCTAATATTGACACAAATTGATGCCTGTTTCTAACATAATCCTTGTCATAATGTTAAACAAGTAGAAGTCACTTCATATCTTTTTTTTGTCTTTGTGTTTGTGTTCCAACCTGTTCATAGTCGTCTCGCTTTACTACCTCAAAGTTGCTGTTGCCTCTGTCTGTTCCGACATGAAATTTATTGCTTCCTGTGTGCAGCAAGGGAATGTCACTGGGCAACACAAGATCTAAACACTACTAAACTGATGTGGAACCATATACTTAAAATTTGACAACGACTAAAACGTAAATTAAACCTAAGTTAACTTAAAAGTTTTAACGATATTATCACCAACCTTCTTCCAAACATTTGCCAATAAGATCAAATACTAGGTAGACACAGATTTTTAATAAATGTAAAGTGTAATTGAAAATTTTCTTTTTCTCATGAATAACATTTTTAACATTGAGTAAAAACTCATGAAATACGTCCCCAATTAGGCTTGTTAACTGAAAACAAGCACATCTGTATGAATTCCCAGCTACTGTGAGATACAGGAAAAGGAAAAAAGACCATAAAAATCTAAATTTAATAATTTTTTACACAATTTAAAAGGCAGAAAAGTGAATTTTTCTCTGCATATTTCAGGGAAAAAAAACAGACACACTTCACAAGGACACAAGCAAAAGGTGCCATGTTGCCTGTGTGAGGATCGATTTACTCAAAGGGAATATTATATGAGGGCGAGACAATAATGGCCGGCTCGGTTCTCTCTGAGGGACGGATCGAGTTACGTGACGCTCGTACCTCGTCAACGCTCAGCCCGAGGAATAAGTCCTCCATCGGCTCGGTGTTGTCTCCCCCATCCTCCTCGTGCAGCTCTTTCACTTGGCTCAGTCTCTCTTTTTCATCCTCCTCCTTCGACGAAGAACCAAACAAGTGCAGTATTACTATAACTGTATGTGAGTTACTGTGGTTGTGATCTGCAGTGGTGTTTTCCTTCTAAGCTCAGAACATAATTAACTACAAAACATAGAACAGATAGCAAAAATACATTTTAATACACAATATATAAAAGATTAAGGTCTTAGCCTGCACGTAGTGAATAATGCACACGACTGAGAGACTTTAGGGGGAAAAAACATGGACAAAAATGTGTCTCAGGTTAGCCAGTGTTATAAATACCAGTTGATAACAATGCTCTACACCAGGGGTGGGCAACATTTTTCCCAGAGGGCCACATGGACAAAAATGAAGCAATTGAAGGGCTACAAACAAAATGTTTAAAAAATAATAATAATCAACAAACCCAACTCCATATGTAACATGCAGAGCATTTACATTTTGAAAGTAAAAATACTGTAAATGTTTTATCTATGACATGTAACCTCACTGATACATTTCTCTTCCTGTGAGTATTTCAAAATAAAAGTCTGGCTGTATGTCATTAGATGAATGTTATTAAGGTGTTTGGTCTATATTTACAGTAACTTTGGGCCAGATACAACAGGTTAGGGGCAGCCCATGGCCAAGAGGAAAGGACTTGGGCCTGTAACCGGATTGCTGGTTCAATCCCAGGAAGAGCCAAGGGCATCCAAGGCTCCATTGCTTGTGTATGTTCACTACTGCTATGTAATAAGGATGGATTAAATGCAGAGATTAAATTCACCAACACCAATTGGTGTGTGTGCACAACAATAACTATTTCAGATTCTATGTTTGGATGGACAAGGGGCTATATATTGAACCATGTGCACTCAACACAGTATGTTACAAACTTAAGTAGCGTGGCAACATGTGCACAGATAAAAATTGAACAGTATTATGTGTAAACAGTAAACTCAGCAGAGAGTTTTCACTGCTGATTTGAGTGGCAGCCACCTCGGAATCCTATGTGAGGGTTTGTGACCTTCCACTTGAAACTTAGGACTAAAAATTCAAAAATCTTGACTTACGACGAGCAGTCTTTGGGGAGAATCACCACATTACCCACAGTCCTCAGCAGTACGAGTAACATCTCTGATTGCTTAAGCTATAAGTTACTATAAGTAGTAACTATAAAAGTTACCATGCAAATGTTCAGCAAAGAGCAGCCATGAACATGCTGTAAACTCTATAAACAACCAATCAAGATATAACTAACCACAATATACTGCAACATCACATTAAAAACATGATTCAATTCAAAAAGAAGCACCTGGAAAATGATCATTATTAGTGATTTAAGAGATGAGTAATTCCCAAAGTCATTCTATAATAAAATAAAAGTCTTGCACTCACTGCTTTTTGTTGCCTTTTACAAAATTTTGGGTGCAAATGAAATGTTTTATGGTAACAATTGATCTCCTTGCTGTTTTTTTTATGAGGACTTTCTGAATGCCCCTGCAGAAGATGAATCAGCTATACCAGGATTACCATTCTCACTTGGAAAAGGTGCACTTAAAAACCATCATTATCTTATGCGAGGGCTGCGTGTACCTGGTCCTTCTTCTTCATCTCCTCCACCTGGCGGAGCTGCTCAGATGACAGCACGCTCTCTATCCTCTGCATGTCCCTCATGAGGAGGCGCTGGGACTCCAGGAACTGGTCGTTGGCTCTCTGCCACGTGTGTTTGAGCTGATTGTGCTGCTGCCGCTCCAACTCCAGCTTGTGACAGACTGAGACGCCAAAAAGCAGAGACGGAGGTGAGAAAGAGGGCAAAGGTTGAAGCTGGAGTTTATTGTAGTTTTCAGTAGTGAGGCTCAGTGGCAGCAACAGCACACTGAATATAAATGTATTATTGGTTTACAGCGGGGTAACACTTATTGGGCTGCAATTAGATTAACATAATCGTTTTATTCGTCTATAAAATGTCAGAAAATGTTGAAAAATGCTCATCGGTGTTTCCTAAAACCTCGAAATGATGATTTTTTTTTCCAAATGTCTTGCTTTGTCCACAAACCAAAATCATTCAGTTTGAATATTTTCTATGTTTGATAGAAATAAGCAAAGCAGCCAAAACTACTCACACAGAACTTTATTCTAATTATTTAAAAGAAAACCATGATCAACTGATTATCAAAATAATCAGCGATCCATTGAGTAATTGATTCACTTTATACATAATGGTGACATGTGTTTCTTCAGAAATGTGAATCACTGTGAGGTATTTGCTGAAGTTTGGCAAAAAAACAAAAAAAAAAAACAAAAAAAAGGAAAATTTTGGCAAAAAAACAAAAAAAAAAAAAAAAAAAAGGAAAATGAAATGTAAATAAATATATGCAAGACAAGTCACAACCCTTTGATTTAAAGGTCCAGTGTGTAATATTTAGGAAGGTTTATTAGTATAAATTGAATATACTACCATAAATATGTTTTTATAATTGCTTTAAAATAAAAATTTTGCCTAAAATTAAAATTTTTACATGTATGATAGACACGGGCCTGTCTTTAAAGCGACACCATGTAGGATTTCAACCTTTGAATAATGTCTCCATATATATTTTAAACCCATTGTCTACTACTAACCGTTTGAATAGCACCCTCGTCAGAGCCTGAGAGGGTCTCATCATCTGTACTGGCACTATGTAACTTTGGTTCGGGTCACTCCAAGAACGAAAGTGAAACCAACTTCACTGCTTCGACTGTTTCCTGCATAGGTCACAGTGCTCAGAGCGAGCGAAGCTGGTTTAAGTTTGGGGATGAAAGTTACACAGGAGTTGTTCTTTTATTGGAAATGGAAGAGACAGCACAGATACCAAGAGTTTGAAGAATTTGTCGGAGCAGTCAAAGAAAAAGTGACAGGATAAGATGCCGGACAAGGGTGAATATTGATCCTGCTTTCACTCCCCGAGGGATGTCGGAGTGATAGCAACCTGATTCTACCGTTGAACTAGTCGCTTACAAATTAAACATATAGTGTATTGGAGCTTGCTGTGTGTCAAGTGGTGTTAATGAAGTCACGTCGTTCATGTTCGGAATTTAAAGTTATTCATGTAGTGGAGTGTTTTTTCCCCCCTAGCTGCTAGTTATGGCTAACATGCTTGTTGAAGACATGGCTAGAGTTGTTTGGTTTTGTTGGTTTGTCAACAAGTGCACATCACCACGGCTTAGGTTTGACGACAGTTGCGACAGACAGTACTGTTGTCCATATTTAGGGGGATCCTGAGAATAAAAACTACATTGTGTAGCTTTAAGGAGGCTGACATCTTGGACAGACATGTTTTTACAGCAGCCTGAACTGACAGAGTGGAAGTTTACAGCGCAAATGACAAAGAGCAGCTCCTCCGATGCTTTAACCAATGAAAGGAAGGCATGGCAGAAATGGTGGTGAAAGTGTGTTCCTTTCTGATATAAGGCCACTGTAGTTTTCTGACACATTTCGGAAAAGGAGGGGTGAGAGTAGAAATCCTTCATTTATTGCACTCTGCAGACTCACCATTAGACCTCACTAATTAATTAACACTGGACTTTTAACAATAAAAGAGGTTTACGTACCATCGTGGAGTTCTTTCCGTAGTTTCTCCGCATCTTCCTGCAGAACTGATTTCTGTGTATTCAACACGGCCACGTACATCTCCAGGTCTGTGCGACACGACTTCTCCGCCTCCAGGACGTGATTGAGCTCTTTGACCTGTGACACAAAAAGATTACAATCATGTAAATCTGATTAAACCTTTCTTTTATTTTTAGAAACCATGAAGAATGTGGGCTGACTGACCTTGGAGGCCTCCAGCTCTTTCACCCGCTCCTCGGCTGTGGTCAGCTTGGCTTTCAGGCCCGCGATCTCCTGCTCCATGGGCATCACCACTGAACGCAGCTTCTCTGCGTCTTCCTGGGCCTTGAATGAGTTTTAAAATTCACACATTAAAAATGTACATGTGCAGATAGCAACACCTCTTTTATGTACTTTATTTGATCTTGCAACAGCAAAAACACGATATGACACTGCATTTTAGTCTAATAACATCCAGAAAAATAGACTGAGTTTTTACTCTAGAAAAAATGAGGCCAGAAAATAGGCAGAGATAATGTAATGAGGTTACAATTATTTATGTTTAAGACTGCAACTAATGATGATTTACATAGTCAATGAATTTCTTGATTAATCGAGTAATTATTTGGCCCATAAAAAGTCAGAAAATAAGGGCAAAGTGTTTCCCAAACAAAATGAATATTTTCTTAATTCAGTTTTGAGGATTTCTTTATGATACTGAGAAAAGAAAGCAAAAATATTCACATGTAAGAAGCTGAAAAGCAGAGAAAACTGAAACTGATTAATTTAGTAATGAATTAATAACTGATTAGTCATAGCAGTCTTCACTATGTAATTTGCTATGTTTAATAATTGTCTATTGATCATTCTGAGTATCTACAATTAAAAATCTTCCCTTCTTTAATTTACTGTAAAATTTTGATCACATAATTTAGATTTCAGGGGTGTAAAGACATTTTTACATATCATCCATTTCGATGTCATAAAAATAGAGCAAAGTTTCTGCAATTATTTCTCTCAACCCAGAATATTTAAATAGTTTGTTTAATTCCATCTGTCAAAAAAGGTTTTGTTTACTGTCAAATAAGACACAGGAGGGAAACACCCATATAAAAAATGAATTATATCCAAAATAAAATGTAGCCACTAAATTTAAATTTAAATAGAACAGCGGGCCCGTCCATCATATTTAAACATTTTAAACCATTATTCTGTTGGTTGTAAGAGCTAATAGAGCATTTTGTTTGATTTGTAAGTCTTAACATTTTCAAATGAGCATTAAATCAAGCTGATTTAATAATATCTCCATCGTCCTTCACGTCCTGGTGCCTTAGTGCTGGTGGACAAGGTGCAGATGGAGAACACCAGTCCTCCGTGCCAAGCCCTGTGTCAATTTTTATTTGCTCAGATACGCCAACTTTTGAGCAATCCAATGAAATGTGAAGGAGAAAAAAAAAATGTCTCGTAATCGTTACAACAGCCTCATTGCAGCGGATAATGGCAATCTGCTGCTGTCGCAGTGGGACTTTTAAGAGTCAAATGCAAGAGTCTGGGGACTCAGTGGAGACTTTACATCATCTGCTTTAAATTCTATGCATAATCTGCATCCATTTTTTTATAGGCATTTAATAAACATCATTAAATCTAGAAGAGTTTAACATGAATGTGAGTCTTTGGTTGCCTAAATGTGAAAAGCAACTACAACAGGGAACGACAAAATTCAATATTGGTCAACACCTACTAAGCTGTCCAGCTGGCTCGTCAGTCTGGCACATTGCAAGTAGTTCTCTGGCATTCATTGTCGTTTTTTCCTCCAAGTAAAATTTGTGGTTAAAACTAGAAATTTAAGACTCCGTATCAGCACAAAATATCAGCTCCAGCTTCAAAACAAAAAGCTCTGTTCAACTGTGGAAAATTAATTTGTCAGAGTTCAGTCGAGAAGAATCGTGTTCAGATTCAAATCAAACACACACATACAGCGGTAAATTCTTTTACATGGCCTACTTTTTTCATTTCGTCCTCCAGATTCTCCTCCTCCTGGCCCTCAGTGAGGCGGCGTCGCAGGTCACCCACTTCCCGCTCCATTGCCTCTCGGTACTGGTTCCACTGGGCTCGCTCCTGCTCCAAGCGCTGGTGGAACTGGACCTCGTACTCGCACACCGTTTCTGTAGGTTTGCAGCGAGGACAAAAACAATGCACATTTAAGATAGAGTCCACTGGTGTGAGTTTTCCTATGGCTGATAGCATATAATTGATAATGATATTCTTTTTTTCCTCTGTCAGGTAAAATAAATCTGTTTAATGATAAACAAACTTCAGTAACCAGTTATTGAACAACACTAATGGTCTGTCTCCCCAATTTACATTTTATGTCAATTATATACACTATTAAAAAAAATAATAATAATAATAATAATGTTTAAACCCATGGTTCTCAAACTGTGATATGTGTAACACTAGTGGAATACTGTATATACCAGGGGAAGTGATCGGAGTGGAGCACCAGAGCTTGTAGAAAATTAAATAAATAACAAAATGATATGAATGATATGAATACTAAATAGAATAATAATCGATTATTATCTCTCTCTCCATTTTAATCTAATTTCTCTAAACTGTCTGAAGTCTGAAATGTGAGGAAGAGGATGATGATGAGAGAGGAAACTGTCTTACTGAGAATAAATCTGCCTCCTGTGAAAAGTACATAGGTGACTTTGCTCAGCCTTTTTACACCACTGCATTTTAATGTTGGTGATAATGGTGTTACTTCAGCATTTTCTCAGGTTTGAGAACCACTGGTCTAACCCTAACCTAAAATAAATAATTGGTCAATGCCAATTATTGGCATTGACCAATAATTGGCAAAGGCAAATATTGGCTGATTAATCATTAGCCTCTACTTTTACAGCTCATTGCACTTCTGTGGAATTACTAACAAATCGCCAAATAAGAGGTGACGTCGCTTACATTTCCAACCTCAGACTTCCGAAAATGAAAAGCAGCATTAACCGCCTTTCTCGGCTTTATCCCGATTAAAAAATTCCAGGTACACCTGCTAATTTCAGTGTGAGGCTTTAAGAACAAATGCACCTTTCATGATGGCCTGCAGCGATGCCACCTCCTCCTGCCACTGGCTGCGGACCTGGTCGATGGCCTCCTGCTTGGTGTTTTCCGACACGGTGGCCACCGCTTTGATGGTCTCGATCTCGGCGCGAGCCTGAGCCAGCTGGGTCTGGACAGAGTTCAGCTCGGCCTGGGCAGCGTCCAGCGCCGTGGTCTGCCTCTTCAGCTCCTCTGGAGAGAGCAACAGAAGGGATCAGAGACAATGTGAATGATAAGACAGACGGTAAACGTAATTCCAGGTATCCATACCTTCCTTCGACAGGTAAAGATCTTTGAACTTGGCTCGTTTCTGGTTGAACTCAGCCTCCAGTTGTTGCTTGAGTCGGATGAACTCGGCCCGCTCCTGCTCCAGAGCGGCCACTCTCTGCTGGAGCAGCTCTGCATGACAGACAGCAACAACACAAAACAGTAATTTACAATAATAATATATAGAGCTGCAGCTATCGAATATTTTGGTAATCGAGTATTCTATCGAATATTCCATCGATTGATCGAGTAATCGGATAAAACGTCCTTTTATCCTATTCCTCCTATTACTTTTGCTTTGCTGCGTTTGCTCATTTTCGCTGTATTCACTGTTTTTTGTGCCGGCGTCTGCCATTCTGTGCAGCTAAACTGTCCAAACACGTTACCCAAAGGTCGCTCCGTCTTCTTCCGCTTTGTAGGGGACGCATAGCCTGTGACGTAAGCACGTTGTGTCACACTAAAAAGAATCCGTGCAAAACGTGAGCTTTAAATTTAATTAAACAAGGCTTCGAGGCAGAGGAAATTCCTCGATCATTTTTTTGTAATCGAGTTACTCCAGGAATCGTTGCGGCCCTAATAATATAATAATAATATAATAATATTCACCATAGACTGTTGCTTGTGTGCACACATATATAAAAAAATTTGTGAATCTGAGCAAACAATGTAGAACTTTTCCTCTAAAAGCACAAACTTTTGGAGATCAATGTCCTGTCAGTCAACTCATCAATTGATCATTTGAGTCTAAACATTTTCCTGAGAGCAGGTATTTTATTTATTTGTGATATTCCCATGAAATTCATTTTGTCAGCGTTGCATCATAATCATACTGCAAAAACCAAATCCTTATGTTGGGAACAACTGCTTTAAAGCTTGAGTTATCATGATGAACACTGAACAATAAGGAAAAATACAACCCAGAAAATAATAAAAGTGTGGCACAACAGGCTATTACAATGTCATTTTCATTAAAGAACATGGGAGCTCTGAGTACTCCTAAACAAATGCTTCGTATTCAGATGGAAAACATGAAACACAAAAACTAAAGTCTTAGAAAACATGGTATAAGTCACATATTTTTTTCCTTACATCCTATTATTACGACTAACTTCCTATTTTTTTTTTTCCTTTTTGATTTAAAAGCAGCAGACAGCAAACAATGAGCCTCTCACACCATTAGACAGAAGCATGGAAATATTTACGAGCAACAGAGCAACTCAGCACAACACAGCCACGATCACGTGACGGCGGAAACACGAGCTCAACTCATCACCTTGTTTGTCCCGGGTGAATTTAAGCACCAGGGATGTTGTTGAGATCATCTCAAAACAAAGGAGCCTTCACTTAAGAACCCTAATGTGAACATACTGTGTAATTAACCAATGTTGCTTAATTTGTAATTCATCTGTGCTGCAGCAAAGAGGGGAGCATAATCTCAAGCATCTCTCTCTCTCGCTGTTACAAAAATGGGTCAAGGGTCAACAAAGCTCACTGATAATGTACATACAACATTTAAGTTGCTGTACATTATAGATTAACAGATAATAAACATGATTTACCAAGTAAATAATCAGCTATTTTGAGTGTTTTTTTTTTAACAGTTGAAACAAATTCTCCATTTTTCCAGCTTCTTCAGTGTGAATTTCCTGGGTTTTTTTTTGCTGCATATAAGAAATCCTTAGAATAATTTTTACTTTGCAGAGAAAATATCGCCTTTAAAGACAGACGGATTTTTACTCTAACAGCTTCAGAGTCATTTTGATGGTCAAATGTCTTGTTGTGGGTAGATCCTACTGTCTGTTTAAAGAAAACCAGCCTTGCACGGTCTAGGCTGCCAACCTGGAGTCCTCAGAATCAGGTCTCGAAAAGTCTTGGGTCTCAGTAGAAACGCAAACTCTAGCGAAAGAGTGGAAGGGAGGGGGGAAGCATAAGCTGTGATTTTTTTTACTCGGGATGGCACGATAGCACTCTTTCATGTCAGATACCAATACCAATATCAGTCCAATACAGTCATTTTACACAAGACATAATTCTGCAATTGTGTAACAAATATTCTTTACCCATAAAGAACAAATAAACAACCCACAACATGACTCAGCTAAAATGCTGCAGATTTTATTATTTACATTTCTTTTTGGATTGTATCGGATTCTACATTTTTCATTTGTCATTTGATTTTGACCGAGTATACTGAGTATCTATATTCACTCATCTCTAGTTTTTACAACAGTGGGGATAAAGAAGTAGACAAAGGATGGATGGATGTTTATGGTGGTGTAAAAATATGTACTGAAACTGTATGGGGCAAAAAAAAGAGACCAGACTTGCAAAGTTCAGTTTAAATTGAGCAGTGAACTCATTTTACATTTTGGCAGAAGCGTTTCCTGCCAACATGGCGGAGTAAACAAACCCGGTCATGTGGTGTTCAGAGCTCTAAAACACCAAGGTGCCATTATGGACTTGATTATTGGGTTGTTTTGGGATAAACTATTTACTGGGTACAAAGACCACCTAATAAAGTCTTTTGCATACCCTGGTTGTACCGAGTGAACTTTTGAGTTTGTGTTACAACTTACTGTCGCCTTTCTACCAAACTAGTTCAGTAATTTTCCTCTGGCCTCTGAGATAATTTCTCAAGAAACAATTAGCAATGTTCATGCCTAAAAATCCCAGTAGGCCAGCAGATTCTGAAATAATCAGACCAACAGCCGTGTTCACACCCAAAGTCACTTAAATCACGTTATTTTTCCCATTCTGGTGTTCGGTTTAAAGTTCAATAGGTCCTCTTTACTATCTCTGCATGACTAAATGGTTGCTGCCACGTGATTAGATATAATTGTTTAACAAGCAGTTAAACATGTGTATTTAATGTAGTCGGCCAGTGATGGCATTTACTACATACATTTCCACATAAACGTCCATATCAACTGTATTTAAGTGTTTAAACTGAGAATTATAATGCAATTCTTGCCCCTATTTTCCCAAAGACCACACCTGTTAACCAGGAGGAACCCGGGATGATCCCCTGTTTGAGAACCAGAAGGAGGGGGGGACCTGCAGCAGGATCAGCCTCCTGAAGGAGGTGGTCCAGCCCCAGAGTGAGTGGGTGAGTGAGTGAGTGCCTGAGTATATGCTGGTCTCTCACACACAGAGAGACAGAGTAACGGACCGATAAGACCCACATGACCCGTGTTAAAGACGGACCAGGCCAGAGCCGATCTTTTACATCAAATTACTCAAGACTAGCTCCAGCGACGAGCTAACCTGCTAATTAGCGCTGCTAGTAAACAAAAAAACAACGCTAGCGTGAATGTGTTGTTGACTAAGGCAATTTAGAGGGGAATTTAAATACAAAAGCTTCGGTTGCGAATTAGTGTTAAATGTCTAGTAAGAGTCAGTGACAGCCAGCGTCAGTGACACGTCGCCCGGATGATGATGATGATGATGCTAACAGGCTAATGTTGTCAGGGATGCCGAGGCCGCTGGCTACGGTGCTGCCCGCCCCCGGCAGCCCCTCCACAAACCCGCACAGAGACGAGACATTTACCGTCATGCTGGGACGACAGAGCGGATCCCGAGGCCTGCTCGGCCATGGTTTCCTGAGGGAGGGAGGGGGGCTCGATGCTGCTGTCACCGGGGTGGTGGAATCACAACCTAGCAGAGTCCAAGAAAACAGGCTAACATCATAACCGCTGCGTTAAGCTCGTGAGAAGGGGCACGGCGTTTTCCGGTTGGACTTTCAAAATAAAAGGCGCATCTTATTTTTCTTATTTCTATGCTTGTATTGAAGGTTTTTCTGCATTTGTTTCCCCTTCCATAGGAAATGAGAGCAGATCAAAGGCAGGCCAGGTAGATAAAGACACGCATTCAAAGCAACTTTAATGTGTTTTTACTTTCTCTCAGCTTTTTCAGCTCCCAAACATTTCACCACAGATGTGCAATTTGTAGCTTTGTGTTGTGGAAGGGAAAGGTCAAAGGTCAGAGAACAAAAAAGAAGTAGTGAGTCTGTAATGATATCTTTGTAATGATAACTGTTTGACAGAGGCAATGTATTGACCAGGGACATGAGCCAAAAAAAAAGAACACGCTGACCTTACAAAACAATGGAGAGGTTTCAGCAAAACATGTCATTATTATGATTATTGTTGTTGTTATTATTATGTTGTTGTTTTTTTTAGCTCTTTCTTTCTAATGGGCCACACAGTTTGTGTAGTGGTTAGCACTCTTATCTTTGCAGCAAGAAGACCCAGGTTTGCAACTTGGTGGGAACAAGGGTCTTTCTACATGGAGTCTGCATCTTCCCCCAGTTTTCTCTGGTTTCCTCTTACAGTCCAAAAACATGCAGGTTTAGGGGTTAGACAATTTAGACACCAGTCCATGGTGTACCCGACATTTTGCCCCATGTCAGCTGGGATTTGCACCAGCATCTATCACAACAATAAAGTGGAAGACAATGGATTAATGAATGAAAGTGGAAGGCAGCATTGTCACTTTCTCTTTGCAACATGTGGAGTGAGTGCAACACATGGCTTGTTTTACTATTAGTATTTATGAATTTATTATTAAAAACTAAAAGCACTAAAACTTTAACAACTTCCTTTAAAGACAATTTATGTGGCCACATTCTGATATCATTTCTCACACTATTTTGAAGGCAGATTGGGGCTTTCCTGTAATGCATTTGCTACTTAAAATAGCTTTCATATTTCCTGTTCCGCTTTCAAAATAAGAAAAATATTTGCATAAAATAATTTTTCTGAGAAATGGATAGTACAACGCTCCAGAGGTTTGTCTTAGCAAAGTTAAAACATCGAAAAGAATCCCTTTGAGTTGAAAAGGGGGCAAAACAAAAAAAGGCTTTAATCAAAGGAATCAGAGGAACATTAAGCACAAAACACAGCGTTTGATGTATTTAACATCACAGCGACTGAGTGTGGATTATCACCTTCCACAGAAACATGATTAAAAAAGAAACTCCTCATATGATCTTCGAACAGATGTATGGATATGGTTGATTTGGTTGACTTTCCTGTGCACACGTACACACACTCAGTGTAATCAGTGGAGTGTGGCAGAGGGAGGTGGCGCATCCTCAGCCCTCACGTTTCTTCAGCAAAGTAAGAAAATGAGGAACTGTCATGCAAACACAGCTCTACAGTATCTCGCCATCATCTCCTCCACTGGCTGAGAGCGTCTCTCCACAGTAACTGAGGCGTGAAGCCGACAGTTTTTCTCTGACGCGGGAACCGCACTTTTTTTGTGACTATTTAAAAATAAGCGGTTGGCGGTTGGCGGTTGGCGGTTGGCGGTTGCTTTTTCTAAGTGTAAAGATCCAGGTCTATCGTCAAATTCTTCACTCAGTTTGCGTACTTTAACTACACCTTGGGCACTTTGAACAGGCACACTGAGGGTCCAGTGTGTGAGAACTAGCGACATCTAGTGGTGAGACTGCTCTCACCTCCTTTGTCAAAGCCTGTCACAGAACTACAATGATCACATAGTACCAACAAGGAGGGTTGTTCTCCTTCATTTGCCTCCTGCACCATGACTGAGTCGTCCATAGAAACATGGCAGCACAAAATGGCGGACATAGTAAAACAAGGCCCTTGCCCACAGTAGGTACAGATTCTGAGAAATTCTGATCTAAGGCTACAAAAACCAAACGATTTTTATTTTAAAGTGATTATTCACTTGTATAAACATAATTATTGGTAGTATGTACAATTTCTGCCAACTCAGTAAGCCTTGTAAATTTTACACACTGGACCTTTAACTTGCACGTTAAACACGTTATACCTGAGGAATGAGGGTTTTCATTGTGAGGTGTGTCTTAAATATCTTAATGAATTAAATGGGAAATGTTGCCTTTTTCTTGTCTGTGCTTCCGTTGTATGGCCCCCTCACCGGTCACTTTATTAGGTACACATGACAATGGCACCCGGTGGGATCTTGTGCCAATCTGCTTCAAGGCTTTACCTTGAATTTAAACCTCTGACAAACCTCTAGCATAAACAAGGTAGACAACTGACACTGGATATGCGTTTGTCTGTTTTTTTATTTACCAGCATTTCTCATGAGATGGTGGTACTCTGGATATATGTACAATTCATTATTATGGCCCGGTATAACCATTTCTCAGGGTGCGTTACGTGACGCTCACCTGTTCTCAGTAGAGTCTAGTGTTTATTTAAAGTGTCTGAAGTTTTTATTTTTATTGTTAAACAATAACAATGCCAATCCGGCAGGTAATCCACTGTGGCAACCCCTAAAGGGAGAAGCCGTAAGGAAATGTTTGCGAATGTTTAGTTATATTCACTGACTGATGCCACATTTGGGCCCGGGAAGAAAAGCATAAAGGACTGGGTGCTTTAAGTTTAAATCAGTGTTGGAAATATTAAGGACAATCTAAATATACAAGTTGTCAAAATGCGAAACATAAGTCCAGTTTTAGTTATTTTAATATAAAGAAAATATTTAAATAAATAAATGTGAACATCAAAAACATCTTCTGGTATTTTATATTCTGGCACTTATCTTTTCCCTCTTCATGCACCGGTTGCGTGTGCAAATCCCAGTAAATCATAATTTTCTGAAACTACGCCACATTTAGAGTCACTTAAAGCTCCAGTGTGTGACATTTACAAGGCTTTATTGACAGAAATTGAATTTATTACCTATAAGAACACGTGTGTGAGTGTGTAATTCCTTTTAATTAAAAACTGCTTACTTTTCATAGCCTTAGAATAAGCCTTTTAATATCTACTTAATTTTTTCCACAGCAGCCAAACAGACAAATAGTACATACATGAAGAAGAACAGCTTCCTTTCAGGTTTGCAAAGGCCACTGTCTTTTTGTGACAAGCTTGACAATAGTCGCAATCTGCAGTCTCACCATTGGATGTCACTATTTCTTACACACTCGACCCTCAAATCACCTTTTCTTTCTGATGCTCAGTTTGAAATTAAGCAGGCCATCTTGACCACGTCTACATGATAAAACGTGTTATGTTGCTGTCATGTGATTGGCTAATTAGATATTTATATGAAAAGCGCTTGAGCAGGTGTACCTAATAAAATGGCCTGTGAGTGGATCGGAAAAATGGCAATAAAAATGATTTGTGAACACATTTTGTGTAATATAAAGCATTCTATTGAATGAAATATATACAGAAGAGAATCCAAATTATTTCTGAAGTGGCATTTTGTTTGACTCTAAAGAAAAATGTCAGGAAGATGTTGCAAACAGAGGATGTGGAATGAGCAGTTAATCAGCAGAAAGGAACATTCGTGTCATTCTGTTTGTAAAGATAAGGAAATAAACACCAAGCAAGTCATTTGACCTTCCCCTTTTCAGGATCACGCGGAGTGAGTGTGAACGTGAGGCTCAGCTGTGCTTCTGTAAACATCTCAGGACAAACGCACACAAATAAAATCATTTTGAAAGTGGCCAGTGCAGAAGCAAAGATGCTCTCGCAAGGAGCTTCTTTGATTCTCAGAACGAGAATGTAAATCCCAAAATAGCCCGACGACTGAGTCAACGCAGAAAAGAAGGAAGTGATGAATAGTCGTCTTTCCGATGCACAGTGAAGGTCACAGCAGCAGCAGCAGCAGCAGCAGCAGCAGCAGCAGCAGCAGCAGCAGATGTGTGGAGTGTAATAGTTTTATTTTCCCTTAAACATTTCGAGAAATGGGTCTGGTCCGAAGATACATGTGGCTGTGGGTGATAGTGGGCATGATTGTGGGGGGCTTCATCGTCGTCGCCATCTTCATCCTCATCAACAGGTGCATCTCCAGATCAGGTTAGTGTCTCCGGAGCCCAACATCTGAACGTCAGTGTGAAAATTATATGTCGTCATTTTCACTGGGAAAAAAAAAAAAATGAAGAAGAAAATGGCCGAGACAATCAAACTGAAATATGTTATTGAAACCATTTGTTTTTAAGTTTCTCAACCTTTTCGGTGTATGTTGAGTGAGAGTGGGACTTTTTACAGTGTAGAACAGGAAGCGCCTAAAATTTTTACCATTTTTGATCCACTGGATCCAGAAGACTGTCTGGATCTGAACTTAATCTGCTTATAGCTGTTACCATCCTACATAAACAAGACAAAATTCCTCCTGGTCTGTTCACATCTGAAATTGTTCAATGGGACTTCCCATGTTAAATATCCATTAGCACCAAATTCATAATCTAGATCAGATCCGGATGAAACGTAGTCTGATGGTAGAGTGTCTGATCCTGCACACACGTAGCAAATTCTGTTCAAATTCAATCAGTTTTGACAGAGATACGACGTTTTATTTTGACACTCTTGCCCATTATAAGAGATGGGGGATTCTTGATGTTTTTACAGTTTTTGTGACGTCACTAATGGATAGATTCTTGCCAAAATGAATGGTAACATTCTTGGGTGATCGCCTATCCATCTCAAAAATTAAAAAAAGTGTAGAAAGGAAGTTGCTTAAATGAGGACAAACCTAAAGACAAACCCACACCAGTGAAACAGGAACCTTCTTGGTGGAGGTAATTAGACTGTATTTACATTTTCTCCATTATATAGAGACATTTAAAAAAAGAAAAAAGTACTGTGCATTGGTAAATGTTAAGAAAAATATACACTCAGAAATATTAATTATGGCATGGTGAATTATTAAGAATTTAAATGTTTTCATTTGATTTAAATAAACACATTTTTAAAATTTCACTGAATCAAATTTGTTAGAGTCGGCATAAATATGTTAATTGTGTCAGTTTCAGTTTCAGTTGATTTACATGTTATTTAGGTATAATGTTTAAAGCATCCATTCGTGGTAATTCAGCTGGAGTTAAAACCCTGTAATCCCAATGGATGGCAATATTAAATATGCAGTTGAAATGCATATATAATATTGCATTTTTATTTTAGAATTCTTCAGTATCTTCTGTAAATCATGCTCTCATCCACAAGACAAAGAAAAATGGGTGACAAATTTAAAAGAATTACTTATATTGGAAACAAATGAATTTTCATTCAGCTAAAGTTAGTGAGTTGCATGAAGACAATTTCATATAACTTGTAAACTTGAGTTTAAATTAATTCATTCATTTGTGTTTTTAGACTTATGACGTACGTCATCTTGTGTTTTCCTCATTTATACAGTTTTACATTAAAATCTTTATACTGTTTTACATTTACACAAAATGGCTGATGAACTAAACAATAATACTTCAGTATCAACAAAAGAATTAAGTTCACTCATCTAACAAAGTTAAAAAGTCACATGAAGGCAATGTCGTGTAATTTGGTCAATTTAGTTTGAATTAACTTAATTCATTTGTTTAAAACAGACAATTCTTTTTAAATTTTTGACTGTTCTCTCTACAGTTATATCTGTTGTATGAAATTGTCTTCATGCAAATTGTGAACTTTTGAATTAACACCATTCATTGGTTTCTAATTAAAGTAATTTTTTCTGAAATTTGTCAACTATATTTTTATTATTTTACATTCATCTTATCAGATGTGACACCCAACCAGAAGAGAAGTTTAATATCTGCACTGGATTCAGTACTTCAGCACAGTACATTTTACAGTGTAAAACTAAAATAGTCAATTTAACACCAATTCCATGTTAAATTTAACTCTTCTGGTGTTATGTTAATGCTAAAATAGTACATGAAACACTTTTAGTGTACTAAAAGAGTTTAATTTTACATTATTCCATACTTTAACACAGAAAATCTTACTGTAATATATATATATATATATATTACAGTAAAATTTTACACTTCAATGTAAATTATTTAAATTATTATTAAAATTATTTAAATTAAAATACATTTATTTATGTTTTATTCACAAGTAAGTAAAGTTTGAGTATTTTTATTCAAGATTACATCTCAGAAACATACTTGTACTTACATATTTGTTTATTTAATTTTTTTTTCTTTAAATTATATTGTTAGATGCACAAAACATTACATTTACTGATGTGGCAAAGAAAGGAAAACCCTTAAATTGGTAGAGGAGGACGACAGAATGATACTAAACATGTCTGGTTTCCTAAAACTCTCATCTGTCATGATTTAGGGCAGAGGTTTAATGTTTCTCAGCTCGTGCAGGTGTGACATCACACTGATAGCTGCTGTAATCAAAAACATCATTACGATGTGTCCCTGCAGATTAAGTTGTTTTTAGTAAATAATAAGTGGTGCTTCTTAATCTGTGACTGAGTGATTCCAGTCACATGTTCTGTATGACTCTGAAAGGACAAACCTTCTCAACAAATACTTTATTTTGATTATAAAAAATACTATTATTGATGCTGATATTGTATTTTAGAGACATTAACAGGTAAATAAACACAGAAACTTTGTTTTTTTTAAATCAAAATTTAAAATCTGCTTTCAAAAACGACCTCATCCACTGATTATTTACTGATTTAACAAGTATAGAGTCTTTTTTGGAGAAAATTATACATTGAAAAGCCATGAAGTATTACATAGATCATTATTAATGATAAAAAATGTGAGTTTTCCCAAAATCCTTGCAACGTGTCATATATCCTGCACAGAGTTGTTAGTTTATGTGCATATACGTTTGTGCTATTGTGCTTTAGTGGCTGCTCTTGTGCAGTAAAATAATGATTACAGTTGTTTATGAGTACAGCGGTCATCTGCTGTCTGCCCGTGCTTTTATTTTACTTTATTTTTAAAGTCTGCTGAATGATTTAAACCAGGCCTGTAAGAATAGATTATGTCCCAATTCTGAAGCCCTTTGAGCCACCGTGCAGCCCTTTGGTCGACATAACTAAAATGGACTTGACCTGACTTCACACTGGAAAATCCACTGACTTTGCTGTGAACAGTTTTCCTGGAAGTGTGTCTTTGGTTAATAATAATAATAATAATAATAATAATAATAAAAAGAGGTTTCCAGTGAAAACAGGGAAAATTTCTACTGTGGCCTGAGCCAAAATTTTTGTTTTTACACATGTGAATTTACAAAAACAAGATCAATAAAATAAGCCATGACATTAGTTTGACTTAAACTAATGTCATAATGTCGGGGGCGCTGGTGCTAATCCCAGCTGACATAGGGCGAAGGGCGGGGTCACACCCTGGACAAGTCGCCCGTCCATCACAGGGTCACATGCCGACAAACAACCATTCACTCTCACATTCACATCTATGGGCAATTCAGTGTCTGATTGGCCGAATCCTCAAATCTGCATGTTTTTGGACTGTGGGAGGAAGAAAACCCATGCGCACACGGGGAGAACATGCAAACTCAGAAGCATTTAAATAAGTAACTTTAACACTGCAAATTTTTCTGTAATTTTTTTTTTTTTTTTTTTTTTTACAGTGGAGTAACTTCAATGTAATCCTCCAAATGAGGGAAGCATTTAAATAATTAACTTAAAATCTGTACTTTGATCAAATGTACACTGAAAAAATAAAATGGTTGGATAAACTTGATCAAATTATTATTACAAAATAATTTATAATTTAATTTATAATAATCTTGAATTTCCTTTGGGATCAATAAAGTATCTATCTATCTATCTATCTATCTATCTATCTATCTATCTATCTATCTATCTATCTATCTATCTATCTATCTATCTAATTAAGTTCATTTCAAACTAAATTAAGTTTATTTCAAACTATCTCTAGATCATAGAGATCTGGAGAGACTAGATCTAATTATGACTTATTATCTCATAATCATGAGCACATATATCATAATTGTGACTCAGAAACTTATAATAATGAGATACAATCTCATTATTATGACTCATTATCTCATATCTCAAACAGCATATATTCATTAAGTCTCTGAGTATCTTATAATTATGACCTAGATATGCCTCCTTTTGTACCTTTGTGTCAGTTGTTTATAAAGTTTGTCAAATCACTTTATTTTTCAGTAAGAACAATACTACTTACATTTGCAAATTTAGTAAAATATGACATATAAATGATTAAAAACAAAAGTATGGAGGTAATTTGGACAGTTTCTCTTGGACTTTAAATTTTAATCTTGTAGGAAATGTAGAAATGTATTTCCCATTGAATCAAAGTTTATTTTTTTTTACGTTTTATGTAGAAGGAAACAATTGTACTTTGTAACAACTATTATCTATATACCCAACCTATAGTTCTGTGTGTAAGTTATTATATAAATTGCAGTCTATAAAAGAAGTGAGCAGATTCAGTGGTTTGATTCCCTGTTTTTAGTGAGAAACTCTGAACTCGAGAAGAGGAAGGAAAACCAAAGCACCACACGGTGTCTTTTCTGTAAAGGAGAAGTAAAACTATTAATACTACATAAAATAATAGTGCTTATATGAAAGTAAACATAATAATCGCAATATACTTTTAACACAAAGTACAAGATTGTGACATCACCCATGAGAATCTGACGCCTCCACACTCATGATTTGTTGACGTTTTGCAACAGGAAGTTCCCTTATTTTGGCGTCTATTTTCCTCTAAACTGGACTATAATTTACTACATTGACATGTTGTTCTATTGAAGAAGAGATGAACTAGCATTGGAGACCACTAACTCCTCAGGAAAATGTTTACCAGTAGCTTATTTTCATATTCCATTCAAAATTTTCTTTTTGCAGCCAAACAAGGCTGCCCCCTTGTGGCCATTTAGTATATTTTTACTTCCACAATGGCATGCACCAGGAAATTATTATAATAATATAGTATAGTATGCTTAAATACCATAGTATAAATCTACATTTTATATAGAATTTATGATATGGAAGAATAAAATGTTACTGTATGTGTTTTATGGCTAACAAGAGCTTTTTGTTGGTTTTTTGTTTCATTTAAGCTGAAAATTTATTTAGTTGTAGTTGGAATGTTTAAAACTGATGAATTTATCTATAATTTTTTTTGTCTGCAGCTTTAATTTAACACCTCTGTTATTGTGTTTTTTTCCCCCGCAGGCAAACACAGAGTCTCTCATCTTCAGAGAAGACTTGTCTCCAACACCCAGTAAGAAATGAAGACATTCAGAATATTTCTTTTACAGTTTTGTATTGAAAACGCAGATTTACACATCACTTTTCTTGCTAAATCCTACAGAGTATCAGAATACAATGCTATACTGAACCAAACCAAACCGATCCACTTGATGGAGACACGGGGGGAGCACAGAGACTAAAGCCCCGCCCCAGATTAGAGAATAATCTGGCCCTTCCTACAAATTGTGGATGCATTTTGATCTGATTTTAGGCTGATTTGAACAGATTATCTGGCCAAATTATCCTGTAGTGTGTGGGATTAACAAGAGTCTTCCTGATTTTCAAATCATAAGTATAGGCATGTTTGATAATTATGACTTGAAGAGTGATTGGTTGCTTGAGCAGAACAACGTGTTGATGTTGCATACGTTTGTTTAGAACCACAACTTGTACAAGCCAAGTTGATTCCATCTTCTCTTATATTCTGAAGTCACATTACATTAAATCAATCAATTCCCCGGAATCTCCTCCCCGAAACTGCGTGTGGCCCCGATTCTCGACTGAATCGTCGAGTCTGTGCTTTCTCAGGAAAATCAGTTACAAAGTTGGCTGTGTCGGTGGTCTCCCGCGTTTTTATAACCAAGTCAGATTTGGAAATCCTTTAGTGCAGTGTTTCCCGACCCTGGTCCTCAGGGAACACTGCTGAAAAACTTCGGCTGTTTGTTGGGTGAAGAAAACTTCTTGTGGTTTTCCTCCAAAAGATTTCTTGCAGAAAACTGAATGGATTCAGGCAAAAGATCCGTTTATTCAGGAAAATGAACAAGCAACATCAATGCACAATGTGTCGACGGTCCTGGAATAAAAATAACAACTGGGGAGTTTTACTAAGCAAAATTCTGTTCTCTTGAAGCAAAACTCTGAATTCTAAGAAATGGAAATAGTAGTTATATTTCCATTTGGGGGAGTGGTTTCTCAGTCTGAGTGTTACCTGTCAGAGTATGTCAGGAAGGTGTAAACAATAGGAGAAGGTCTGTAGGTGTGATTAGGGGGGAAGATGTCACGGTTGCGAGAACCGTAAAAAAACTAAAAAGGACCGAGAGCGGAGACTGAATAAAAGGAGTAAACAAAAAGCGCTGAGTCTGGCCGACTGGTGAGGCGAAGCTCAGGAGTCGAAGGAAACTAGGGGAAAAACGGAAACAAAAAATGACCATTAGGAAAAAAGGCCCAAGAAACAAAAAGAGCAAACACAGAGCACCAAAGCGAGTTAGCAGCTGAGTGGCAACACGTGGTTACCGGACAAAAGGAGAAGATGCGCTGACGAGGAGAAACAGGAAACCCAGGCTTAAGTAAGGCTGCAACTGATTGGCGATGAGGAACAGCTGAGCTGATTGAACTCCTAAAACAAAGGCAGAGACAAAACTCCAGGGAGAACACAGGAAGGGGTAAGAAAATAAAACAGGAAGTGACATAGGAGCAACTCAAACCAGACATGACAGAAGATGGGTTAAAGATGGGTTAAAGGTTTGAAGATGGGTTAAAGTATAAAGGATGTATATTCCACATAGCTGAGTACAGCCAGTGAGCAGCAGGGGGTTGTCTGGAAGGAAGTTTGAAGCGTGAAAAGACTAGAAAGGCTTTTAAAGTGTACAACAAAGAAAGAAAGAAAGCAACTCAAACCAGACATGACAGAAGATGGGTTAAAGATGGGTTAAAGGTTTGAAGATGGGTTAAAGTATAAAGGATGTATATTCCACATAGCTGAGTACAGCCAGTGAGCAGCAGGGGGTTGTCTGGAAGGAAGTTTGAAGCGTGAAAAGACTAGAAAGGCTTTTAAAGTGTACATTTGTTAAGAAAGAAAGAAAGAAAGAAAGAAAGAAAGAAAAGATAGATAGATAGATAGATAGATAGATAGATAGATAGATAGATAGATAGATAGATAGATAGATAGATAGATAGATAGATAGATAGATAGATAGATAGATAGATAGATAGATAGATAGATAGATAGATAGATAGATAGATAGATAGATAGATAGATAGATAGATAGATAGATAGATAGATAGATAGATAGATAGATAGATAGATAGATAGATAGATAGATAGATAGATAGATAGATAGATAGATAGATAGATAGATAGATAGATAGATAGATAGATAGATAGATAGATAGATAGATAGATAGATAGATAGATAGATAGATAGATAGATAGATAGATAGATAGATAGATAGATAGATAGATAGATAGATAGATAGATAGATAGATAGATAGATAGATAGATAGATAGATAGATAGATAGATAGATAGATAGATAGATAGATAGATAGATAGATAGATAGATAGATAGATAGATAGATAGATAGATAGATAGATAGATAGATAGATAGATAGATAGATAGATAGATAGATAGATAGATAGATAGATAGATAGATAGATAGATAGATAGATAGATAGATAGATAGATAGATAGATAGATAGATAGATAGATAGATAGATAGATAGATAGATAGATAGATAGATAGATAGATAGATAGATAGATAGATAGATAGATAGATAGATAGATAGATAGATAGCTTTATTTATCCCAGAAGGGAAATTAAGTTGTCACAGTAGTCCAGTATTAATACAATAGAATAGAAAATTCAATAGCACAAAATACTTGAGTGGAGAGCAAAATACTTAAGTGGAGTAAACTAGGAGTAAGAATAGAAATAAAATATACACAGAGTGGGACAAGGGCATTTAGAAAAACAAGTTAAGTAAGCAGATAAGGGGCAGTGGCAAGATGATGGTATAATACTGATGTTATGGTGGTAATGTCACTGATAATAACAGTATATAGTAGTAATCAAGTATATAGTAGTAATCAACAGAATGTAGTAACAACAGTATATAGTACTCATGGTAGCAGCAACAGTGTATAATGGAAATAGTAATAATAGTGATAATAAAAAGAACACCTTTAGCCTTACACACAGATATATGATATATGATATATATGGGATATATAGTGTAGATATAGGTGTAATATATGCATGATAAATAAATACTTGACTAAGCAAGATATAATACCACAAACAGTAGCTATGAATATGAATATATAAATAGGATGTGCAAAGGATACAAATATTAACACTCAATGCTGAAGGATGTTGAGATCCTGGCAGACATCCTGGCACCAAAGTATTGAGAACCACCAAAATCTAACACTGCCCTGCATGTTTTAGACGCTGCCCTGCTCCACTACACCGGATTCAAACGGTCAGCTCGTCACCAAGCTCGACAAAAGCCTGATAACGGCCCACTTATTTGAATCGGGTGTGTTGGAGCAGGGCGACATCTAAAACAGTGTTTCCTGAGGACCAGGGTTGGGAAACACTGCTTTAGTGCGGGGCGAGTGCAGATACACTGGGGAGGCCGGGATAATCAGACGTAGGTGAGACAAACAGAACACAGGTGAATCACATTAGGGCACGGCAGACAATCAACAGGGAAGACGGGACAGGAAGTCAAACTTAACACAAGGTACACACAGGGAAGAAGTACAAAATAAAACAGGAAGCCAGGAACAGAACGTCCAAACTGATTAAATGTCCAACGAAAAGAACCAAAGTTCTAAAACTGTGGTATGTTTTAGAACTTGGAGAACTGGTGGTGCTTGGAGTAAAATCACTTTTCTACTGTATGAACCAGGGTATGTGATCAGAGTGGAGCTGAAGAATTCTGACCAGAGTGTGTAGAAAATGAAACAAAAAACAAAATAATAAATTAAATAATAACAATAATTAGAGTCACCTTGTCTCTTGCTCCATCTTAATCTAAGTCCACTATAACAGTGTCTAAAGTATAGGAGGATGATGAGAGAGCAGATTATCTTAGTGGGAATAAATCTGTTAAAAGTGCATAGCTGATTTTCCTCGGCCTGTTTACACCACCGTATTTTAACGGTGGTGATAATGGCATTACTTTGAGAGCTCTGTATTTTCCCAAGTGGTTCTTAGTATAAAAAGTTTGAGAACCACTAACTTAAACATATTTTATTGTGAAAGGGGTAAACAAACAAAGATAGACTGTTTTAAACGTTGCTGTGGGCTGCCACAACGATCACCGAAATTATTTAACGTCTTCTTTTCAGAATAGAAAACATGAGAATAGAATGTTTTCTTCTGAAAAATGTTTTCAGTCAAAGGTGGCCATAAAGGCGGAATGACAGCGAGGGTAACAGCCGTGGCCTGGGTCTGAACACAGCGAGTGAGCTGCGTGTGTCACAGTGTCGGTGAACGAGGCTCAGTTTCGGGGCTGGATTTTCACTTAGACATGTCTTTGAGGTTTGGAATGAGGACTTTGTTCCTCCAGCAGCGGAGCCTGCTTCTGGTTTCACTGCGGCTCCGGATTTTAAAAACCACACTCCAGGATCTCTTTCACATACTATTCCACTGTCACTGCCATTATTGCCATTATCACTGATTTTTTTTCGTTCTTGTGTTTTAGGTTGGATTTTACCACTGAGAATAAACGTGTCATAACACTGTCATGGAAAATATCAACAAACCTGTTTCTCAATTATCAATTTATTCTGCATAAACGAATACATTTAATGTTTAAATATGTAACTTTGCACAAAATGGCTCATTTGCACCACTCCATGTTGTTGATCTGGTTTGTTTAAATGTTATATTTGACATCATTTTATACTTTATTGTCATCTATCTATCTATCTATCTATCTATCTATCTATCTATCTATCTATCTATCTATCTATCTATCTATCTATCTATCTGTAAAAGGTAAATTAAGTTTGTTTTGATTATTGTTTTAAAACAAACTCATGGTTAAAAGCTACATTGCAAATATGACATGCTTTTATACTGAAAAATATTACATGTTTATGTTTCTCCTTTGTCCCTTTTATTATTTCTAAATTTTATTTATATTTTTGTTTTAGCTTCCTAAACTAAATTAAACTAAACTTTACGTTTTGAGTGCATATGCTGTCTGAATACAGATGATTGTTATCAGTCGGATTAAATCATCTGTATCGTCATAAACTGAACTGATTTCACATTCCAAACCATATTTATCAGAATATTTCTCCATATTTTATATGCAGTCTAAGCAACTGTTTCCCACTTTCCAGGCTTTATTTATTTGTATGAGATCATGAAAAGGATGAAGCATAAATGATACCATTTGTCCGTGTTGTTGCTATGTAGTTTTTTTCACTGCCATTTTTTCCATCTGTAGTATCTCAGGCTTCACTTTAAGCAGCCGCTGGCTGCAGAATCAAACTCCCTCGTAAAACTCCTGGCAAGAAAAGTGTGAAAGTCAGATTCCCCCACTGTTTCTCTCCTCGTCTTCACAGGAGCAACATGTACCAGGAGACGAACCTGGAAAGCATCACTCCTCCTCTACCTCCTCGGACACAGTTTCTCATCGCTGGTATGTCTCCACTGTTGGATCGTAGGATGCAAGGGGGGGAAACCCCCCCCCCCCCCCCCAAAATATTCCTCAATTCACCACCACAGTTTCACAACCGTGCACCGAAAAACCTCAGCACACAATCTGCCATTTGACAGTAACACAAAGAAACAGACAAACATGACCCGTGATGACAATGTAAGAAATATAACTAGACTCAGATCCAAGACCAAACCACATATTTTATACACACTGGAGAAGAAAAGTGCTTTTGTTACCAAAATAGCTTAATTGTCAGACTTTTATGACCACATCTCAAGCTGACATTAGTGCAGGAGCCATTTGGTTGTTTGGTATTTAGAAAATGGTTTGGTAGTGTTTTTGTGACATAAGTAGATAATTTGTGTGTGTGTGTGTGGGGGGGGGGGAGTTATTTTGAGTATTATTTCAATGAAACGGCCTGTTCTGTGTAGCATATTTTAAAAGTTTTTGTTATGATTGTTTCTAAAAAACAAAAAAACAAAAAAAAAAGGGGGGCTGAGCCAAAAAGCAAAGCGCTTGATCTGGTCCATCATGAGCGATGGGTCATGACCTTTGTAAGGGTGTGACATTTTTCTATCGCCCAATCAACTGATGGTCATGGTTGAAGCTGTTTTAGCTCCGCCCTGATCATACTGTATCATTTTACTCTGGTACACCAAGGGAGGGGGTGCCAAAGAATGTAATAGCTGGGGCTGTTATTATTATTGGGATGGAAGCACAAAACATATGTACCGTACTGTGCCAAACCAAACTGTTCCACCTGGCGGAAACTACAGAATGTTAGCTATGACTCACATGCTAAGCGAGCGCTCTACATTTGAGCTAATCCCCCCTGTACCTGTGCTTTTCATGCACCTGAATGCACCACCACATCCCTTACCAGTGATATTTTTATGTGGCTGAAATACAGTACTTTCTTTTGAATTCCTGATTATTAATTTTTTGTACAATGAAATATCATAAGATGTATCCTTGGAGGATGCGGGCATCGATCCCGCTGCCTCTCGCATGCTAAGCGAGCGCTCTACCATTTGAGCTAATCCCCCATGTACCTGTGTTTTTCATGCACCTGAATACACCACCACATCTCTTACCAGTGATATTTTTGAGTGGCTGAAATACAGTACTTTTCTTTGAATGCCTGATTATTAACTTTTTGTGTGAGAAAATATCATAAGATATACCCTTGGAGGATGCGGGCATCGATCCCGCTACCTCTCGCATGCTAAGCGAGCGCTCTACCATTTGAGCTAATCCCCCTTGCGTTTTCTTTTTCCATGCACTTGGACACACCACCACATCCCTTACCAGTGATATTTTTATGTGGCTGAAATACAGTACTTTCTTTTGAATTCCTGATTATTAATTTTTTGTACAATGAAATATCATAAGATATACCCTTGGAGGATGCGGGCATCGATCCCGCTACCTCTCGCATGCTAAGCGAGCGCTCTACCATTTGAGCTAATCCCCCTTGCGTTTTCTTTTTCCATGCACTTGGACACACCACCACATCCCTTACCAGTGATATTTTTATGTGGCTGAAATACAGTACTTTTGAATTCCTGATTATTAATTTTTGGTACAATGAAATATCATAAGACATAGCCTTGGAGGATGTGGGCATCGATCCCACTACCTCTCGCATGCTAAGCGAGCGCTCTACCATTTGAGCTAATCCCCCTTGACTTTGCTTGTTCCATCCACCTGAACACACCACCACATCCCACATTATCACCTCACCTTCGATTTAGCAACATTAGCAGATCTCGCTACATAGCCGTGACAGATACTGCTCTGCTGCTAACCTCTGATAGTTGCCTCTACCACCAAGCGTCAAGTCCACTCAGTGTTGAGCATTAACATGGCACGTACGTGTGAGTTGTAAACACACGCAATGATTTGAATTTATCGATTTGTTCTCATGATATCTGTTGTTTCAGAGGCTCAAAGCTACGAGAACCTGGCTGATGCACCTGCACATGGAAAGAGCAAGAAGACTAACAACATTAACCAGCTTGTTGATGAATGCGAGGAGGTTCCAAATGACTACGAGCAGCCGCAGGAGGAATATGAGCAACCTCAGGAGGAATATGAGCAACCTCAGGAGGAATACCTTCAGCCTCTGGACGATTATGAGCAGCCTGAGGAGGGATATGAGCAACCTCAGGAGGAATACCTTCAGCCTCTGGACGATTATGAGCAGCCTGAGGAGGGATATGAGCAACCTCAGAAGGAATACCTTCAGCCTCTGGATGTTGACTTGCAGTCTCAGAAGATCAATAATCCATCAATGGACAGTGTTTCCACCGAGGACTACGACGACATCAGAGGTGAAGACGAAAACCAGGGTGAGGAGGACTACGACGATGTGGGATAAACAATCCATGAGAGACTGAAAGTTTGACCTGAGTGACCCTTTCTTATGTAGGTCCTGCAAAGCCAGAGAGACGAGGGTGTCTTTACCTTTGCCGCCGACTTTGTAATGTTTTGATATTATTTATGAACAAGGTAAAGTGAATGGTGACAAAAGCAAAAAGATATGCTCTGAAATTTGCTGAAGAGAAAGGAGTAGAATTAAATGTGCAAACGTGAAATAGCAGCTACTGAAGTTAAGGCATGCATTTGTTTTTACAAAGGTGACATTTGAATGAGCCTTCAGGTTGTTATTAAGTAAAATACACCTTATTTGTGCCTGATGAATGCCCATTGACAGCTAGAGAATTCAATGGAGTCTGATGGACACCTTTTCTACTTTCTCCTACACTTGGACACCATGTCATTTGTGAAGAAATTGGCTCTAAACAAGAAAAGACTGCTGAGAGAAGCTCCTGTGGCAGCTGCCTTTTTATTTTGTTTTATATTACATAGGAGCGGACGTAAATGTTTTGTCTGTTCATTCACATTAGTGCACATCAGCACCAAAGAGCTTGCTTTCTCTCTCTTAATGTATTAATTTAATTTCTTGTAAAATAGCAAACTTGCATGGGACAATTATTTCTTGAATATAAAACTTTGGCATTGTCTAAGTCCCTTTTTAAAAGCTAATATATACTTTTTTGATGTAAAAATAAAAACATTATTCAGCGACTTTTCCAGATTCAAGAAGTGTTTGAAAGTTGCTGTCTTTTCTAACTTTATTCCCACTGGTATCTTTGTATCTTCTGACCAGGAGCACCTAAGTACAGGTTTATTCTCAAAATCATATCCTACTCCATGACAGGGGCCCTTATTTTTAAATCACTAACAACAGTTATCAATGCCCTGCTAAATATGCTAATTTGCTGGCTAAATTACCATATTGGTTGCATGTATTGGTGAACGCACGATTATTAATTTTGTATGACTCAAATATCTTATTGTACATCATAAACTAAGGCTTTGGAGGATGCGGGCATCGATCCCGCTACCTCTTGCATGCTAAGCGAGCGCTCTACCATTTGAGCTAATCCCCCTTGCACTTTCTTTTTCCATGCACCTGAACACACCACCACATCTTTTACCAGTGATATTTTTATGTGGCTGAAATACAGTATTACACTTTGAATGCCTGATTATTAATTTTTTAATTTTTTTTATTTTATTAAGTTATTGCTGCCTTGCTAAATGTGCTAAAATGCTTGCTAAGTAATGGTTTTGGCTTGGTCATGTATAACTAGTCTGAAACACGAATGGTTATATAGCAGTGAAGTATTATTGTGTTATTTGAGTGACGTGTAAATTTAACCTTTAGAGGATACTGGCACAGTTAATCTTCCCCTAACTCTTTGATTTACACATACACCTGAACGCACCACCGGCATGCCTTTACATTTATATGTTTTGTGTGACTCAAATATTTTACTATACATCATAAATTAAGGCTTTGGAAGATGCGGGCATCAATCCCGCTACCTCTCTCATGCTAAGCGAGCGCTCTACCGTTTGAGCTAATCCCCCTTGCACTTTCTTTTTTCCATGCACTTGGACGCACCACCACATCCCTTACCAGTGATAACGCACCACCGGCATGCCTTTACATTTATATGTTTTGTGTGACTCAAATATTTTACTATACATCATAAATTAAGGCTTTGGAAGATGCGGGCATCAATCCCGCTACCTCTCGCATGCTAAGCGAGCGCTCTACCATTTGAGCTAATCCCCCTTGCACTTTCCTTTTTTCCATGCACTTGGACGCACCACCACATCCCTTACCAGTGATATTTTTATGTGGATGAAATACAGTATTTTCCTTTGAATTTCTGATTATTAAATTGTATCCCGCTACCTCTCGCATGCTAAGCGAGCGCTCTACCATTTGAGCTAATCCCCCTTGCACTTTCCTTTTTTCCATGCACTTGGACGCACCACCACATCCCTTACCAGTGATATTTTTATGTGGATGAAATACAGTATTTTCCTTTGAATTTCTGATTATTAAATTGTTTTGTATGAGAAAATATCATAACATGTATCCTTGGAGGATATGGGCATCGATCCCACTACCTCTCGCATGCTAAGCGAGCGCTCTACCATTTGAGCTAATCCCCCTTGTACTTGTCTTGTCCATGCACCTAAACGCACCATACATCCCGTAACAGTGATTATTAATCATTGATTGTAATTATTAAAAGTTTTAATTTTTTTGTTTAATTAATTTTTTTTTTGTATGACGAAATATCATAAGATGTGTGCTTGGAGGATGCGGGCATCGATCCCGCTACCTCTCGCATGCTAAGCGAGCGCTCTACCATTTGAGCTAATCCCCCGTTAGGTCGCCTGCTGGTTGCACGTGAACGCACCACCACATGGGCAAGGTTAATTGTTGTAGCTTGAAAAGACAGAATTTTCAACTATTTCCTTCTTTCAGCTTTAATATTTTGTCACGTGTTAGCACTGAGCACTTTTATTCTTCATTACTTTCTTTTCTTCTTCTTTTTTTTGTTAACATTGGTCGTGTTGTATGACGCATTTAAGGTCCTGAACATGGCTGGAACTCATATAACTTTTTACACGTGCCCAGTTTGGTGGAAGAAAAGTTGCTACTTTATTTTTTATATTATTTAAGAAAAAAAAGTGTAACAAAGTATGTCACTGACATAAAAAGCCAATGTGAGCCAATCAGTGAGTGAAAGAGACAATAAACAAAATAGTACATTTAAAAAAAAATGAAATCTACATATCCATGAAAGTGATTTAAAGAACATTCAATTTGAAATATATCAGGCTTGGACATTTATTTAAATAAAACCATTTGAGATGATGAAAATATAATTATGCAAATCAGATTTGTGAACATTTCATCCAATTAGGTGATTAATTTTTAATGATATAACAAGACAACTTTTTAACTATTATTTATTATTTATGTTCTGCCTTTTCATCCATTTTTACTATTTTATTTTTACTTTTTCTTCACTTTGTTTGCCTTGGGTGCCCCCCAGTGGCTACACAGCTCTGTGAGCCCAAATAATAGACTTGGTGGGTAAAATAAATAAATAAATAAATAAATAAATAAATAAATAAATAAATAAATAAATATTATTTGGTTAAGTTGTTAAGGAAAACACTCAAAGCCAACCGTTTGGTGACCTACATACAGTACATGGAGTAATTCCTTACACAGAGACCACATAATCACATAATATACAGCATCATAATAACACGGTGTCTGATGCTCCCTCTGTGTCCTCAGCTGTTTGAATGGAGGGAGCTGGGTTTGGATGCCGGGACTGAGCCACAGTTTGGGGTTTAGTGAAGTCAGACGTGACGAGGGCCAAAAAAAGTGGGTGAAAGTTGTGGGAAATTGACACCCAAAACAGCTTAAATGCATGAAAATCAACTCAGCAAAAAAACAAGAATCAAACGTTCCCATGAAAGCACTTTCTTTTTCACTCACCACTTCCTTCTTTAACCTTGTATTAACAATTAGAAATCATGAGAATGCACTGTTAACTGTTTATTAGACAGTTCACTTTTTTTTAATTTAACTATTAAATACATAGTTTCAGACTGCAGTAGTGTAGTAAAAAGCAGATAAAGGGACGTTTAAGTGTTAATGTAACTATGTATTTTATTGACAACAATGCTCTTTTAAAAGAAGCAGAGCTCTCGTGTTACATCCGAAAGCAAAATTAAAAATAATCTCTTTCGTGTTTTGTGTAATCTCATAAGTCATACAGTTAAACATTAATTATTTTTACAGCCTATATACATATTTTTGTTCCTGTAACGTAGCATTGGTGTATGTGTAACTTTTATATGACACTAAATGAATAGATCCAAATTAAACTGTGTGGAGACTTCAATTTTGAAATGTTTCTACCGGAAGTTAGATTCAAAGTCAAAGGCTAAAGGCTCTAACTTGATATAAAGGAAGAGAGATCAAGTGAGATATTAGATTGTGTTTAATTTAACAATTTATATTATATTTAACATTGAATAAAAATGATCCAATTGATATTTTATTTAGAAACTGCTTTGAGTGGGAAAACTGTTTAAGTAGATGAAGTAAAGAGAGAAGCATGTGGTTAATAGAGGGAGACATTTTTGTTCCATGAATCAGAAGCTGTAGTTAAATCCAGCTGTGCTCCTGCTAAATCCTGCTTAAATACTTGAATTCTTTTTAACATATTGTCGAACTGCTATATTTCCTGACTTATTTTTTCCTGTTTGTAATACCTAATACAGTTATTCTGTTATGTAACTTCATTATAATTATTTAACTGTTGCTTGATTTCATTATTTTTATGTACTTGTAATGCAAAAAGGCACACTGCTGCTGCTGTGTTGCAAAGATGCCATGGGGTGATTAATTTACTTTTATTTCATTTACTTTTATCATATTACCTTAAGTGCTGCTTCTTTGTAACAATGTTTTTTTTTTTATTTATCACTGTAATCCACTTCATTATTACTTTGTCAACGTAGCTTTTCAGCTGCATATTATTATTATTAGTAGTAGTAGTAGCAGTAGTCTTAAACTAAGTGGGGGAGTTTTCGTGCTTTATTTTGAAGGAGTTCATCGGAAGTGTAACAGTTAACTGCACCCCCCCCCCCCCCCCACCCCGGCTTGACTCTCCATGCGGACTCAGATCGCATCGCATTCCGACTGCAGCGGGATGTAACCGCTGCGCTGACTTCATGTCTCCGGTCCGCGTTTTGAAGGAATAAAATGTCCCTGCTGAAGGAGTCCGGCTCTTGTCCTGACGGTTACCGGGCTCTGAGCACCAGCGAGCTGCGGGAGCTTCTACAGGACGACGGCAAGATGGACCAAATCATCCGCCTAAATGAAACGGTGGGTTCCACTGCTCGGTTCCCCCCAAAACAACCCGAAGTGTCCGGAGGAATCTGCGCCTTATTAACGCTCCATTACTTCTCTTTTATTGTCTGTCACGATGCCGTCCTCTCGTTTTCTCCCTGTGCGTTTTGTTCTCTGTTCGCTCAAAGTGAGTGTTTTTGAATTTGGCTCATATACCATGAGATGTAGAAAGGTAAATCCGCTTTACATGGCTCATCGATCGTGTGCGTGGCGAGCGGTCGCATTTCTGGTGTGGTTTTCCCGGACTTTTTTAATACTTGCAGTGATTCAACAGATGCCGAACAGTAGATTTAAAGCAGACACATTGTTCTGTCTAATGTCCACACGATCAGTTTGATCTACAAGTGTTCGTATTGTACTGAACGCATCACATCGTGGTGTTGAAGCCCCCCCCCCCCAAACGCGCCGCTATACGTTTGCAGTCCTTACGCCAAACTCCTTTTAAAAATCTCGCAAAATTGTTTTTTTTTCATCTCCCTACACTTTCCAGTGCAAATTGGAAGATGATTCAAGAAGCCGTTTTCATTTTTATAACACACTTTTGATTTCGGCATCAATTTAATGTATACAACACCAATCACCCATTTGAAAGAAATGGCAACTCTTTACAAGTGATCTTTATGTTCTGGCTGTTCTGGCGGGCGATATGGAGCGTATGCATCTTCAAAGAGAAGTGTAATTTCCTGGCAGTAGGTAGCTTCCTATTGTGTTACATTTGTGCCGAATTTAATAGTGGTGTGTAAGCTTTTTATAAACAATGAATTTGTATAATTTAGTGTACACGAGTTTGCGTATGGGCATAGAAAGTACAACAAATGCAGGTATTTTGAACGGAATTCCACGTGTATTACACGAGATTAGTCATGCCATTGATATGTGTCTCAGGGCTACATGATGGGCTTCCTGGTGTCAACCAATACTTCATACTGTCTCTCTCACACACACACAGACACATATGCATGGACCCCATTTTCATTAGGTGTGCCTTGGGGGGTGCTCAAACAGAACAGAGTCTCTCCATCAAGATTCAGTGGGCTATAGAGTTTCATTGCTTTTCTCATGGCCGTGGGTGCGGTGACAACAGCAGCAGTGTGTGCAGTGAAACATTACCAGTGTGTGCGAATCACCCTCATACATGTTCTCACCCTAGCCAGTTGAGAAATTATTCCTGGAAGAGGAAGGTTCTCTCTTTGAGAACTGCTGGACTGGACCTTTGAGTTGTTGTCTTAGGCTCCACTCTGTCCCTGATAAGACAACGAAGGCTGAATGTCATGTGATTTTACTTAAAAAGAAAGAGAAAGGCATGACTTTTGTTGGCGACGGCTGTGACATGCGAAACGCGGCTCTTGTGAGTGGATTGATACGATGGAGCCAAAGAGGTTGACTCTCTCAAAGAGGTCATACAACTCTTCCCCTGGGAGACTGTTAAATTCACCCAGTGTGCCATTAGTCTGTCATTAGCTTATTATATACAACTTTGACATATTCTTCCATTGCTTGGTGCAGCTGTATTATATTCATATGTTGATTTCACAATGCTTTTTTGTTCGTATGAGCTCTGGGAGCACAACGCTTCATTAATCTAATGCAAATGACAAATGTTATGTAAACTGCTGAGTTTAATCAATCATAATGCCATATACACTGCAGCTTCCTTGGCAGCGTTCCTCTCGTCCTTATTTGTAACTGTCATAACAAGAAGCGACATGTCCACCGTGTACAATAATCTGAAACATCAGGTTTTTGTCACTGGTGCCACAACTGCTACTGCAACAGCTTTGTTGTGATCTCAAACACGCTGGCACATAAATAGCCATCCAAATAAACTTTATTTATGCAAAAGCATCAGTTTATGTTATATGACAACAACACACAACCTCCAGAGAGGATCCGCCAGTGGTAAAGTCAGCTTTACACTGCCACAAGTAATAAATTGTGGTAATAATAATGATAATAATAGAGTAAAATAAATGACTTCTGTGTGAGGAATGTTGATGTAAAGCTTGCCATATCTCCACAACAACACATAACATCGGGCACGTTTGGCTCTTGATGGTTGTGGTCGGCTTTCTGAAGTTACTTTAAAGAAAAGGTACGACTGCCTAACGCCAAATCTCACTTGAGATTGAGTATGAGTCTGGAATGGGTGTGGTCACCTCCCACTTCCAAATGGTTAGACCTACAACCAATCAGACCAATGATCTTGATAACGTATGCAGGGTGATGGGAAAACGTGTCGCTTGTTGAGGTTTTCTAGAAGCGATGGCTATCTAGTATTGGCGTCTCGCGACTTTTGCCTGGGGGAGCAAGTCACTTAAAATGGAGGCAACAGCCGAATCTTAGGACAGCCGCTCTTTGATGGCTGCCAAGTTGGTCGTATACAAAGCTGCTGGATGTCACTGTGGTTTCAATCACACCTCTAGGGGATTCTGTAGTTGACCAAAACAGCGTCATTGCCAGACGTTTCTGAAGAGCTTAATCTTTTTCACAGTTTGACCGCGTTTACCCAGACCACAAAGTGATGGCATTGTTGCGTCCTCCATTGTTGGGTCCACTTTGTCCGCATAAAAGATGACAAACAAGCTGGCAATGGCGGAGAGCTCCAATCGGATGGTGTACTTTCACAGCAGATATTCATTCATTCATTTTCTACCCCTTTATCCTCCACAAGAGGGTGGGGAGCCATTTCCAGCTGATGCAGGGTGAAAGGTGCGGTACAACCTGGACAAGTCGTCAGTCCATCACACAGAGACAAACAACCCTTCACTCTCACACTTGCGCTCAGTTTATAGTGTCCAGTTAACCTCTGCATGTTTTTGGGCTGTGGGAGGAAACCAGAGAACCTGGAGAGAACCAACACACATGGGGAGAACATGCATACTCCTTACAGGAAGGTGGACTTGCCGCCAGGCAACATTGTTATCTTTTACATCGTCAAAATATGCTTTCTTATGGTTTCAAAAGACAAACTCCAAATCTCGGGGCTTTAAAATTATAGTTCCTAAACCAATCTTTGGCACGTTGCAAAAAGAAAGTCATGCATCAGGCTTTTTTTTACTTGATGTTTAAAGTAATTATTCTTTTATTTGAATACAGCTGTGGTATTACATGAAGAATTCTCTGTCATGGAGAAGACTTTTCTCCTCTTCTTTTCATCCGAGGGGCGACTGTTTAATTAACGCCTTTGCTCTGTGGAAGTCTCATTAGGTGCAGAGTCTCACTTCAAATAAAAGAGAAACACCTATTTACTGCATTTCATGTGGCCAGACACGTCCAACCACAGAAAACAACAGCAGTGCTGCTCTTTGTCTGTGTGTCATTTTTCAGGGACGATAAACAATCTATCAACCATGTTTTTTACAGCCTGTGCATCACAATTCTGCAAGCACGTACTCTCCACAGACTGCGTCGGTGTGAGTGGAGTACACAAAGCAGGAAATGGAGTGTCCTGTTTAGGGAAACTTGACGCATGATTGGGCCGAAACACGCTGTGTTATTTTTGTTCTTCTGAATCAGATGTGTCGTATCTCTGGCCCGTCGTTTGACCACAGGGCACATTCTGGAAATTCCGCCCGACTTTGGTCTCATGTGTCCTTTTTGACGACCCGTAAAATGTGAGACAGATGCAGCGAACAGCGCTGGACCAAATGAGACGGGCCTTCGTGTCCAAAGTGAGTGACTGCTGAAAGGAAAGCAGTTGAAACCCAAATGTATCCGGCTGGGCAGAGTTGCAGGAATGCTGAAACTGATGGAGCATTCAAGACAATTTTGGTTTTTGTGCAGTGTGGAGCTCACAGAGTGGCTTTGTGTCAGTGTTTGAGACACTTTAACTGTTTCTGTACAGTGATGCTGAGACTCTGTGTGTTGGCAGAGCTGAGCTGAGGCAGCCCATTTTAGTAATTTATAGTTTTCCTGTGGTCTAGCGACAGTGTGACTTTCCCCACTGTTCCCTCACATGAGCATACAGTACCTCAGCCAGCACGGCGCCTACATTTAAAAATATGAAGTCCGAAAACTAAATCGGACAATAGCCAATAACCAACGACTCAGGTGAAACTAAATCAGACAATAGCCAATATCTAACGACCCTTTCATCTAACCTTTTAGTTAACAACTCACATCCCCTACAGAGTTTATAAGTCCCAGACTCTCCACCAGTCAAAGAGAACTGAAGAAGCCTCTTGGATGAGAGGCGAAACGTCTTCAAGAAATCCAACTAAGTCCAGTTGCCTTTTTTTACTACACTTTGGATACCATGACCTGGATGACTGAAAATCTTCACAGACAAGTCCGAAATTTGACTTTTTTTTACCATAAGTTACATGAATAAAGGGCTTATCTGTATATTAAACAAATTTTTGATTCTATTTGATTCTATTATGTCATTGCCCCTCTCATGGACTGTCATGAATATGTTAGTATTAACATATAGACATACTAAAAAAAAAAAAGTGATTTTTGAGACAAAGCAAACCAAGAGAATTCTTCATTGTCTGATTAAAAACACAGGATGAAAACAAAAAATATGAAATAACACATTCAAGTTTTTACTCACAAGAGACATGGAAAAGATGGCTTATTGATAAAAGTGAATAATGTGCTACGGAAACAGAATCAGAGAATAAAAAAAAGGCTGTTTAGTAATGACTTTCACATTTTGCTGTGCAGGAAAAGTAGAGGAAACAGCAGAAACAGAGGGTGAGAGGAGGAAACCACAGCATTCCTTGACTTCATTCATTAAGTTGCATCTTCTTAGCCTTTTGCAGCACTTGACTTTTGCTTATCCCCATAAATTAACTCCCCATATAACTCTTCCTTTACTGAATCTTTGAAAATTCGGTAAAAAAAAAAAAAAAGGAATACATTGTAAGATCATTTACACATGTAGCCAGGTATTTATAGAGACAAGCATTTTTCCTTCCCTGTTTTGAATAATAACAGATTGTTTTCAGAGAAGTTTTCACACAAAGCTGCATAAATACGCCGCTGAGTGCTACCATGACAATGTCAACCCTATGGGTGGCAGAGAAGTGGAGGCATAGAGCCACGCTAGCCAATCAGAAACCTGAAAAATGACACGGGTGACAAGGTGGTCCTCTGTGCACGCTCAAACAGGTAACCAGAGTTTTCCCATCTCTACACTTTAGCTGGAGTTTTCAGAAGTAATGGTTTTCAGTGACTGAACATTGAGTTTTTGTGTCGGTGTAAGGTTAAAAAAAAAAACATTAATAGATATGATATTTTTTCAGATATGTGTGAAAATAGTTTCCCCGCAGGTCCAGGCATAATGAACATGATTAGACACCTCACTCCAGCCGTGTAAGGTGTCTCATCACCTCACCTGGTGCCTCTCCTGCTGAACCTGCTCCACACCAGCTGTCTGTTTAACAGCTGACACAATTTTCATTTTTTTAAAGCAAAATTATTCACTGTTGTTGCTGCTTCTCAGGTGCATGGTGATTATTTCTAAAAGTAAACAGCATCAAATTGGAAAGTCGGTCAGCCCGTTACCTCAGAGTCATTTATCACAGTTTTATCGGCAAAAGGATCAATTAAGGTATGAACTTCCAGATTAAGTGACAAGGACAATATGCCCTGATATCGTGGAGTTTTCTTTGCTTCCAGTGGAATCCACCTTTCCTGCGTCAGAGTCACAGGAAATAGCAGAACACATGTAACGCTTCACAGAACATGACAACACAGGTGGTCTCGCTCTGTCTCACACACATATTTGCTGACTTTGTATGGTTTGAGCTTGAGTGCATTATCTCATGTTTGAATATGTCGTGTGCGTGTGTCGTGTCACACAGAAGCTAAGCAGAGAGAGTTGATGATAAGACGCTATTCAGGTGTTGAACCGACGCCCTCATCCTTCATCACGTGCTGTTTTTACCAGCAGCAGAACATAAAGGAAGTCTGCCAGGTGGTGTTCTCTCACACATACACACAAGCTTGCTTTTTTTAGCTTTGTAAGGCAACATTATAGAGATTCCCTAGCCCCTTAACTAAACCTTAACTATCTAAAGTAAGTGCCTAACCCCAACCCTAATGTAAACTCTAAACAACCCCTTTAAAGTTGTGAGGACCAGACAAAATATCCCCACAAGGTCTTAGTGTCCTCACAAAGAACAGGTTTGTAAATCTTTTGACCCTCACAAATGTATAAATACATGCGCTCACACACAAACAAATGCCACTCTCATTCACCCGTGAGTCCCTGTGTTCCTGTATGAAGTCATGCAGCTGTAGTGGGTGTAACCCTGTGCTCTCTGCACATTTAACACCATGAGTCACTGAATGCACAACAATAGCAAACGTGGTGGTAATTTCTTCACTCTGGAGTTTAAAACCCCGCCGGCTTTAAAACTGTTGACAAAATGATGGTTTTATGGCTCCTTCCAGAAAAATCACGGACGAGAATCAGTAGTTGTTGCTGGTCTTTGAAACTGGGGAGGCTCATTTCAGGCCCACTTATTTCAATACATAAGTTACCTTGCCCCCCACCTACAATAGAGTTTTTATTTACAAAGTATTATAAACACAAAGGGAAAGGGGCTATATAGCCAAGTAAATGAGAATAAAAGTTGACTCTGAAGGAACTAGTCATATAGTTGAAAGCATTCTCAATGGCAGTTAGCAGTGGTTAGTAATACCAGTCAGTAACAATGCTTTACATTGTATTTTTCTTGTTGGAGTTGATGATTGAGTCTTTTGATTCATTTGTCTGTCAGACATTTAGCGATACCACCATTACTGCTGAGGCAGGTAATGAGTCGCCGACTGGAGATTCGTACTGATGCAGAACTTGTACGCAGAAGTGCAGATTCTTACTACATATGTTTGTAAAAGTAAAAACTGTGGCATAGAGACAAGTTAAAAAGAAGAATACATTCTTGAACAGGCACCAGTGTCCGATTATTTGGTTATTACAAAAAAGTCAATCAGTTAATTTGGCTGTTCATGTTTAAAAATATACAAAACAAATGTTTTGTCAATTATTGCATTTATCACAAATATTTCTACTCCAATAATGACCTAATTTGTGGTGCGTCTGTTATCACAAGTTGGCAGCAGCAGAAAGTATTTAATTCGTGGACTTCGTGTGTCTTTGCAGAAGTAATGAAATTTGAGAGGCTTCTTGAATGCATCTTGTTAGATGCTCAACACACTGTGAACCCTGCTTTACCTTTACATAGTTGCACCTATGTTTACAGTATTTGATCTAAATATTTCCCTGATTCTTATGGGAGTTTGCACTAAAAGAGTAATGGCAGCTTGCTTAGTTTCACAAATTCATCTCAAGAGAATTATAGTTGAAAATCATGAACAGAAAATAATCTTCTAATCACTTTTTCTGATGTTGTGTTTAGTTCCAGGAGCTTCAGGTGGACAGGGAGACGCTGCTGACCTCCAACCGGAGCCTGGCCGAGGAGAGCCTCGCCCGGCAACCGCGTCTTAATAACGGCAAACTCCAGCTGGCGGAGAAATACCGCGAACTGTCCAACCTGGCAACCACATGCTGGGAAAAACAGAGTCGGCTCGGTGAGTGGACAAAGAGGAGGGGTTGGGGTGGGGGGGGGGGGGTGGGGTCTAG
>JAFBJR010000113.1:8656529-8738754 GCA_016785285.1 Brachirus orientalis | reverse complement strand
GTTGGGTTCTAGTTTCACATGGATGAAATGCCGGTAAATGATCTCTATGGAGACACAAGTCAAAAATGGTGGTGGCAAGGTCACTGGAATTGAGTTGTGAAAAAGTCCTTGCTCAGTGAAAGTGAAGCAGGAGTTGTTTTCATGTTTCCAGTGACAGCGTTGCTCTGCGTCTGACCTTAAACAGCTGACTATCAAACTCACGTGGCCTCACAGCCTTTTTCACGAGCTGCAAATGAAAAATAAAGAAGCGGAAAGAAATCACAGAAAGACCACGGAGCGTTTGTATGCTAACCACTGAAGGTTAGGAGTAATTGCACATGAAATCCCACAGTGGCTCCTTATTGTCTTCCCTTGTAATTGCAGTAAGACACACAGCCTTTCCCTGCTGCACCATTTCAGGCGTAGAAAGCAAAAATACTCCGTAAATCACTTTTGACTCGCTGCTGCAATGCTCTCGCTGATTCGCGGAGTTGAGGTAAGTTTCACATCAGAGCTCAGAACAAGCTTCAGAGTGTCAGCGAGACAAGGCTTCAACTGCTCAGCGAAAGCCTCAGCATGACTGCACTTTGGTCATGGGAACGAAATGGGGCATATCAAATGCCAGCAGGAAGCTTCCAGCAGTTGTCAAGGAATTTGCAGGGTGAAAAAGGGGGCCTTGTCTTTGTTTAGGCAAGTCGAGCTTGTGACGAGGCAGCCACGGGGCAGCGCCGGAGGATGTCGTCTAAGCCTCGGCCTGAAATCTTAAAGCCTCGTGGGCAATCTGTAGAAATTCCTCGCGCTCTTATGGCAGAGCCAAGCCAAGAGCAGGTGATAAAATAAATCTCCCTGCCTTCATTTCCAGACATAATGTCAACTGCTGCTTGTGTGAAACCGCGAGTGCGAGCAGCTCTAAGTGCCAGGTTCTACCCTCATGAAAAGACATCACCACATTTCTGCGTCAGCTGCCAGCCACTGATGGAAGTTGGGAGGAATGTTAAACTTCCTGTCAATGTGTGCTTGTGCATTACACAGATGCTGTCCCACCACCCCAGCAAAGCAGGATGGGCGGGGGTCCGTCCTTCCTCTGCTGAACATCTGATTCTCGTTTGGTGCGACAAGAAAGACTCAATGAAGATGTTTTTTGTTTTTTTCTGAGAGGAGTAAACTGAGCACAGACCAACGCTGGAGTGGATCAAGTCCGACAGCTGTATTGTTTCATACATCCTGTGTCTAGTGAAAGCTGGCACAGTGCGTTGTGGCTCCCAGGTTGCGTCAAGGCCTTGAGTTGTTCTTGACATCCACTCTGGACAGTTTCTCACAGATTTTGTTGGCATCAGAGTTACTCTGTTGCTTCCTGCTGCTGCACTTTTTTTTATCAATCATTGGCTCCGACTTTTAAACTTTTGAATAAGGATGTCATCTGATTTCCTCATCAAGAGTGAGGACTTGTACTGTTTTGTCCCAATTTATAGAGGTAGACATTGGCAGATTATTACAAATTTACCAAAACTTGATAAATGTTGCAAAGTCACTGAAATTTTATTTGATTATCCTACCAGTGTTGCATTAAAAATTACACTAAAACTACCAACACCAGAATGTACCCAAGACTGTGACAGAGTCAAGACCATGACTACGACGACAGTCAACCCAAGACCAAGACATTTAGGGACTGACACCAAGTCACCGAAAACTACGGTGTTCCTGAAAGGCCAAGACCCAAACTATTACTCGGGTCAATATGTATAATAACATTACAAATTACAATTACAAATTAAATAAAAACATTTTTGTTCTCAGAAAGTCTGTCAAATTTTATTTGTTCATCCTGCTAATGTTGGAGTAAAGACCACAGTAAAACGACCAAGGTCAGAATTTACACAAGACTGGGACTAGACTAGTCTAGATCATGACCAAGACCACAGTCAACCCAAGACTAAGACCAGAGTGAACCCCCAAGACTTAAGACTTTTAGAGAAAGTTAAACCCAACCAATTATATGGGGCGGATATTTTCAATTTTATTCATCATCAACACTGGTCACTTATTATTTGTTAATTGGCCAGTTATTACAAATTGCGCATTTTGCTCTTGTGAGGACGTTTTGTCTGGTCATCACAACACAAAATGGATTTTTGGGTTGGTTTTAGGGTAAGAGTTAGGTTTAAGTCAGGGTTAGGGTGAATGACTAGGGTTCAACATTTCACTGTGATGGTTAAGGTTGGGGGCTAAGGAATGTTATATCTTTGAGTGTCCTCACTAGGACTCCAATCCATTCCAATCCAATTTATTAAGATTTATTAACAACGATGTACAGGAATGAGTGTTTGTTTGAGCATGAAAAATTTACAGCCGTTCTATAGTTTTATCAAATCTTCATTAAAGCTTAAGTTTTATGAATTTTAACAAACAGCAGTGGAGACTCTTTAGTGACGTACGTTTACAAATATCACAGAATATTCTGCATTGCTGCTGTGTCTCAGTCTACACTGCAGATGGAAAAGGCTTCACCGAGCACATACTCCCCCTCTCTCTCTCCTTTATGTGGGTTTTAAAATATTTTCATCATTTTTGAGGAGGCTGCACATTGAGTTAGATTACATTTGACTGTTTTTATTATTTTATCCCCTTCACCTCCTGTGATATCTGTGATATCCTAATATTAACATAATTTCTCTGAAGCATGGCGATTTAATCTCAGAGATACTCAAACTGATAAAAAAAAAAAAAATCCATTAAGACTGCTTGCTTAGTCAAGGCCCACATACATATTTTTCATGCTTTAATGGAAAAAGACAGAAGATCACTGTGAGATATTTACAGCGCAGCTGCAGTGCTATTTAAAACATCAATACATGCTGTCAAATTGAGTGACACTAAAGAAATCAAAGTGCAAGAGCTGCTTTCCAGACTTTTTTTTTTTTTTTGGCCGTTGATGAAATTCAGTACGGTACATTAAAAGGTTCAAGCCAAACTTCACTGCAGCCACTGAAACCGTTTTTGAGTCATGTCCACGATCAATGGCACACATTGGCGTTCACAAAATGAGCGGCCAGTAAACTGTGTTTATATTCCCATGCGGCTACTTAAGATTCCTCAGTGGGTGTTAAAAAGCAGCGTGTTACTCTGCTGAAGTGGACGTAGGCGAGATGTGGAAGCTAAACTACATCGACTGAACAGTCAGAGCTCGGCAGCAGTAACCAGACACCGTGTCAAAGTCAGGATTTAGAGGGAAATATGCATGAGGTTTTAGTAATAGAAGCAATACGATACAAAATAGTCACACTCAAGATGCATCTTTAAAATGATATTAAAGGGCTCCAGATTAACTTTTTGCATTAGTTTCACTGGTGCATCCAAATCTGTCCAGGCTTCGGGGCCACAATTTTAAGGGTTGCCTTTTTGTCATTTCCCATATGCATTCTTATTATATCATCATTATGATATATTATAGAATTATTGTAAACAAGAATAAGGTCTATGTGAATGTTTTTCTATATCTGAAGCACAAATATAATGTCTGTACACAGGCATTAAATATTGTTTAGATAATCAACATTGAGCGATATAACGCTAATACTGGCTAAGTCTGGGTCTACCACTAGAGAAGGATATGTATGCTTGTGAATCATGTAGGCTACAACACTGCTGTAGAGCTATTTCTCCTCATTGAGGGGTCGATCTGTGAAGGTGCAAACACAATAAATAAAATTAATAGCAAGGCAGAATTTATTGAAATATAACTAATTAGCTTTATTGAACATATGAAACAACTGTACCATTTAATTCGTACTGTGATACTACTGTGGTGTAGTGTGGTCTACTGTAGTGAGTTTGTTTTCACATTCTCTCCCATTCCAGGCAACGTCACTGCTGTGCGTTGCAAGACTTGTCTTGAAGGACTTAAGAGATATGCATCTGTCATGATTAACAACGTTAACCCACTGATAACATCGTTGATCTTTTTATTTCAGTGCCAGTTTAAAATTTGAAAAGAAATCAATACTTATACCATCATGAAAAACAAGAAATATGCCTTTGGCAGCTCTGTAACAGCTTCAACCCCATGTGTCACTTTTATGAGAACAACATCCTGGCATCACTTTAGTCAAACCATTTTCAATTGTCTGACTGTGGTTCATCGTTTGATGTTGTTTAGCAGCTGTTGTTGTTTTTTTTGGCTGTTTTGACTGTGCACAACAGCCAGACTGCACCCTTTGTCTGTTAGAGTTCTTCTTTAATCTCCTGTAATCCACACACCAATCCGTGTTTCGTGTCAAAGGAGCAGGAAATTTTGTTCCAAATTTTGTTCCGCTGGCCACACAGTAAATTCTCTTTACACCCACGGGTGCAGCACGGGCGTGGGTCGGCAGCTGAAGAACCTTTTACAGGACTGCATTTGCTGTGTCTTATTGTCACACCTTTACTTGCGATGTCGGGTGTCGTCATCAAATGGGGATGTTGGGATTTGTTTGTAATCATCACACCAAAGAGAAGGTTTTCATGTTCACTTCCTGTGAGATTGTTTCTGTCCACCTCCTCTGTTGTCAGAGAACAAAGTGCATATGTGTCTAAGATGAAGCTTTTTTCTCGGGGACTTTCCATATTCAGACTTGAATAGAAGGGTTGCACCCTTTTGACTCAATGTCAGCAAGTCATTTGTGGTTTCTTAGGGTCTAAAGGATCTGAATGTTCATTCTTGGTTCTCAGTGTGTGAGATACAAATATTGTGATGCAACTGTAGATTCAGACATTTATGATTGTGCTTGTGCCGTCAGGACACATTCAGAAAGTGAGCCCAGCGTTTGATACATATTTTAAGGATTCAGAGTGAGAGAAGATGCTGAGCGAGTTGCTCACAGTCGGTAGCAGTTCAGTGGAGCTGTCAGACAAAACACAGGGTTAGAGTTTCCATCTATACTGCGGCAGAGACACTTTCTGCTTGGCTGTGCCGCATCTCAGTGAGTGAACACAGCTGGCCTTGTAAGTTTGCATTGCTTTTATTTGGCTGTTGTTTCATTTTTGTCCAAAACCACCTAAGTAAATATGATTGAAATCAGAAGGAATAAGAGCTCCACATCATCGAAATGAAACATGAAAAGCATGTGCAAACAGATGCAGTGTGGAATAATGAAGGCAGGGAGTCATACTATGGTCTGGCATTTGGATTGCAGTGATTATAGGTCCATATTCTAGTGTTAACCAGATTGACAAAATAGTCTGAATCAGACACGGCAGTCATATGGCGTATTCTGATCTTAATAATATTATGTTGACATGTATATATGTCTTAATCTGATTATAATGTCCAATGTATTGGAGTTTTCACAGTTGTGGATTTAATATAGATGTGAGTCATGACCAGATTAAGCCTGGTAATGGTGCATTTGCACGCAGCAGGAAGCGATTATACTTGCTCGACTGTCATCACTGGATCATTTGTGTTTACTCATGATACTCACAAGCCCTTACTACTTGCCTGGGGCTAATACTCATCCAAACCAGTAATCAACCAACAACAGTGCAACCAAAGACTTGAATCAAGTTACACAATTTCAGAAGATACCAAGGTAATACAAGGTCACTTTCTTCCAAGCCTTTTTTGGAAGACCATCATTTTGCAACAGTGCTGTAAAAATTTGACTTTTGCACCAGAACATCGTGTCCAGGCTGAAATTTCTTAAAGACCACTGAGAAAATTTAAATTAAGTTTGGTACAGATGTCCACACAGCCACAATAACTACTCCCACTGACTTTGATGATTTTTTTGACCTTTTCCTAAAGTGCAACAATATGTACATATTGTTGGACATTTAACTGATACAACATATTATCCTCTAATCAGAGGCTTGGTGGTTCAGTCCTGCACTCTCTTGAGTAAGACCCTGAACCCCCACATCACCCCGATGTCTGCTCCTTTAATGTGTGAATGGCATTAAAATTCAAAATTTTAATCCATTCAATTCAAACTACAGTTAGATAGAACAAATTATCCCCAAAAATATTGGCAGCCTCACCACCTTCAGCTGAATCTCATGTTTAATGCTAATCAGCAGTGGTTGGCTTTGTACATTTCATGCTTAGCATCACCTCGTTAATATTCCCAAACTATAGCTTACCACTGCTGCTAGCATGGCTAATGCTCTTAGTCATGTTTTTTACAGAAATTAGATTGAATGGATTGCAAGCTTGGATAGTGGAGCTCTGTGATTTAAACCTGTAGAGAAAGAGATGCAGTATCAGAATTGACCAATGCTGTAAAATGAGAGAGGAAAAAGATACTTTATTCATCCTAAAGGGGAACTCAAGGGTCAAGTCAATGTAACTTGAAAAAGGAGGGAAAGGATGAGTTCAGTTTATTGTCCCGTGGGCAGTTTCATGCTGGATTCAACAGTAAAACTGTCCCTCAATTATTAATAATTGATTATTAATAATTAATTCAATTATTAATTGAATACAATACAGTTGGGCTGATTATTTGGGCCAATATTTGCCACTTTCGTTAATTGGAATTGGCCGATTATTAAATAATAATTTTAGTAGCAAAAATGTGTGTCTTATTTCATATCATTGAACAGTTATTATCACGTGGGAAAAAGAGAATAGGCTACATATATGGGCCATAAAAAACTCAATGGCTCAATTATTGGCCACTGACTGTCCTAATTTCTAAATATGAGCACTGGTCATAGAAAAACCATCTGTCTCCCTCTACTATACAGATTATAATACTTAAATTCAGGTTATTTGGAATACTGATGATCAAGACACTGTCTTTTTCCCCATATTTAAATCTACCTGCTTCTACTTAACCACAGAAAAATCTGTTTTAGTCAAGTCTGATGCTCTGGATTGGGTACAGATACAAAGCTGCTGCAGGTTTTGTCCTTGCACAGGTCATACAGGCTTCCCCACAGTAATGGAGACTTATTAGACACCATGCTCTTGACACAGCCCTTTCCTGACCAACTGTGGAGTTACGAGGGACACAGATGAAAGCACATGTGGACTAGTTCTTTCCAAATGGGAAGAAAACAGGAAAAAGTCCCTAAAATAGCCTGAATATAAATCTGTCAGTAGAGGCCTTCCACTTGTAGAAATGTGGGTTCTGGCATTAGACAGCTGTCTTAATAGCGGAGTTGATCCCATGAGCAGCACTGACCATGACTGAACAGACACAGGAAAGCTCATCAAACCTCAAAACAACGGAACGTCAAAGGAAATAAAATTTCATGGTGCTGATCACACGTTTTAATTTACAGGACTCAGGAGAGCTCTGCCCTGAATATAAAAACAGATAAAGGCTTCTATTGTCATTTCAGATGAGGTTTTCTCTCAGGAGGAGAGTAATGTTGTATTTAAGAACACACTAACAAGACCAAGAAGTGACTTGAACCAAGAGAAGGCAAGGGGAAGCCAAGCCAGGACCGAGCCAAACCAACTTTATTTTATATGCCCTGCTTCTTGGTCTGGGGTACACTGTGGTCTTTGTCGAGACCTGGTTGTCAAAACTTGGTCTCAGCCTCAGTCCTTAAACATCTTGGTCTTTGGTACCCTTAGGTCTTGGTCTTCACCGTGATACAACATCAGTCCTTAAACATCTTGGTCTTAGGTACCCTTAGGTCTTGGTCTTCACCATGATACAACATCAGTCCTTAAACATCTTGGTCTTGGGTACACTGGTCTTTGTCGAGACTTGGTCTCTGCCAAAAGACATCTTGGTCTTGATCTTGAATTGGTCAGAGTCTTTTGGTACATTGGATCTTCACTGCAACACAAGTAGCTAGTTTGGCTGATGTACTGTACCTGGGTGACCTTTAAAAAGTCCCAGTTTGCAGCTCATCACAGCCGCAAAGCTGTTATCACACTTGCTGTAGTAGATTTAACACGGAGTCTCCCGGGTTTTTATGTGCTGACATTGTGGCAGAGACGACAAACGTGAGCGCAGAGTGCTGCAGGGTTGTAATTCACTGCTGACTCGCTGGCTAATTCTCAAGCCTCAGATACTACATCCATGCCCTGCAAGGCCCCATCTGTAAAACCATGACCTATTTGTGTATAATCAGCCGCAGAATGCTTGCCCAGCATGTTAAAGTGCATTTATTCACTTGATTTTTCACAGCTATCCAGCTCAGTAGAGTTAGCAGCTTTTCAAGGGGAGGGGGAGTAATAGAATTGCATTCATCATCCTGGACTTACAACATCTCCACGTTTGTGTTGTTTCCAGCTGGCACTTGTTCAGTCAGTCTAGCAGCCTATGACCAGGGAAAAAGAGTAGCCACAGGTGAGCTCATTGTTTACCTTTCCAGATCAAGTATTTAATGTTTTTGTTCACTCTCTGTTCTCGGTGATGTTTTCTGCTATGACAGACAGCTGTTTTCGGCAACGACGCCAAAGGAAAACCAATCTTTCCTTCTGCTACACACAAATGGTGCACAGTGAGTGAACACAGAGGAGCATTTAGCAGCTGAAGACGTAGATATTTCCCTCAGGGGTTTGTCGAGAACAAAAACAAAAGCAATATCAGATTGAAGGAAGATGATGTGTCGACTTGCTTTTGCCAACCCTAAAGGCAGGATCGCTAGAAAAACAGTAGAGTCTGAGCCCGAGATCATTAAATGCTGACATTTAATGATAGAGGTTGTCTGTATGACGTGTGCTCTTCATGTACGACAGATGACTCACGGCAAACTTTCATCTCTCTGTTGTTTTGCAGCGTAGGTAGCTGTTATGTTGAAACTTATTTCTCTCCTGAACTGTCCTGTGATTGGTTGAAGTTTAAGAATTTTATAGTTGATCAATAATTCCATAAAACCTTAGCAGTAAATGGTCCATTGTCTTTACAAAAAAGTTGTAGAGTAATTTTCATAGAAGCATATTTTTTTTACAGAGAATGCTTGGAGGGGATTTTTAAGTTTTTTTTTTTTTGTTGTAGAGTAATTTTCATAGAAGCATATTTTTTTTACAGAGAATGCTTGGAGGGGATTTTTAAGTTTTTTTTTTTTTTTTTTTTTTTCTTTTTTTGGCTTTTAAACTGACGCCTCTGCGAAAAATTCATGTAAATATCTGACCTTTAGTGAGTGAGACAAACCAAGGCATGTTGTGCATATGAATTGAGTTATAAATAATGTACCAGGTCAGGCTGTGTTGTATTGACCTTTCAACGTGGATTCCCTAATTAAATTACATAATGACAAAAGTCTTTGGGAAGTATTATCAGCAATAGAGTGTATTTACAGTGTATTGTGCGCATTTTGTACAACTTTATATGCCGATATATCAGGATATATTTATATTATATAGGAACATCACCTTACCAAATGCCCTATTGCAACAGAAACAGGATTAAAATGCAGTGAAGTATACAAATGGTCTAATTTCAGTGTTTCTTTAACCTTCACTCTTCAGTTAGAGATGAATCTCTCTTGTATAGTATCGGAGTTGACTGGGAGACTCAGGCGAGGTCCATTAACATGCCGACATCAGCTGTTTGCTGGGAGGCTGCTGCTGCTCAGTGCACCGTGCTTTCACAGCGACTGTCACATCGATCAGCGTTTCCCACGGCGAGATTCCTCCGAGACGATGTAGGTTTTGACTTCACATCGTCTCAGGTCACATGTAAAAGGTTCCGACTCTGACTCTGACTCTTACTCTTAGTCTGACCCTGACTGGACTGGACACCTTGACAGTCGGGGTTTGAGGGGTGGAGTCAATCATTTTGTCACGGGAAGAGTCACTTTGTTGATGCAGACTGCAGACCCGTCACTGCACAACAGGAGGACTTTTGAAGTGCGTTTGATGTGGTTGGCCCAGTCTGGAGCTGTGTCACAGAGTGCAGGACTGAAATATGAGATCAGACCTGGCAACCTCAAAGGACGAGAGACTGAAAATAAAACAGAGAGACCTCCAGTCTATAAATGTCTTGTGTGTTAAAAGAAATATCTAACTCTATCTATGGTTGGTAATTGGTTTTTGAAACACTTTTTATTTGCTGGACACCAGTTTTTTTGTCTTGTATGATATCACAATTGGTATTTGTCAGTCTCATACAGTCTTTTACCTCTTTTCCACAATTTAGCTTTTACTAAGACATTTATGCTGATGCATTTATCATCTATCCTTTTCAAAAACATAACGTTCCAACTGTGTGGAAGACATTTACATGCCTCACTCACGTCCAGGACACATGACAGTGGTGGACATCTGTTATTACAGCATGGTCCGTGTGCTTATGGATAATCGTATGGATTTCTGTTCCATTGATTTTTGGCCGATATTGGTACTCGATACTGAGTACCAACATTTATATTTAGCAACAACATTCACATTTAAGAAGCTGAAACATCAGAAAACAAAGACTAGTCATTTAAGTAAAATGTCAACTGTTAAGATGATTGATTAATTTGTTTATGGTTTTTTCTTTTTGCTCCATACAATATATAAATCAATTGGAAAAGTTTTGGTTTGTGGACGAAACAAGACATGTAGGAAGATCATCATTTCTAGGTTTGGGAAACACCAATCAACATTTTTTTTTAACTTTTTCTGAAAGTTTAATGGCCAGATTAATAATCAGTTGTGAAAATATTTGACAGATTAGTCAATTTTGAACATAATCATAAGTTGCATCTCTATTATGTTAAATGAAATTCACCTGTGTCTGTGAGTGTTTGATCAGCCTCCGCTAAGATAACTCAATCCTCTCAACACAGACCTCAAACCATTACACTGTAAAAGAAACACTGTAATGCTGTGTGCACAGATGCAAATAGAAGCACATTCTGCATTGGCCAGACCAGGGTGGCACGAATAGTGCAGCAAATTTTACGTCATTTGTGTTTTTGCATCATTCGGTTGAGTTGAAAAATCTCAACTTTGACCTAAACTCAGTTTCATACAATGACACGAAAACCAGTCAACACTGAAATTCTCCGACTGACGTCGCGTGACGTCGCGTCCGTGTCCTGTAGCCAGCCAGACTGAAAACCTCATCATCCTTGTGTGCGCACACCTGCAGCTTCACGACACTAGACGTTGTATCCACAGAGAATGTTACGAGAAGAAAAAGCTTGGAATAGAGTCAGTGAGGAAGTCGGTCTACCTGGTAGGCACGAATGCACACAAGAATAGCACAAACACGATGCCGCGGCTCGTATGATGCATTCTGTGCGACTGCATCAAGTACCGTCATGTGTAAAAGGCCTGACACAGTAAGGCAGCGGTGACGCGACTGCCTCCACTCCCCATCGTCTCATATCTGCTCCCAGACGACGTGTATTATAGCAACAGCAACACCATGCCCTCGTTAGCTCAGTGCCACGCAGCGTTGGCCTCAGGTTCTTCTGCCTCCACGTCATCTCCACCTCCTCAAATGTAGGGCACATGCAGCTTCTCTGTTTGCTTGGCTGTCACCTCACATTACCCTCTCGTCTCCCAACAGCTGCAGAGCGGGGTCATGGAAAAGGCCACTCCTTAATGCATGCTTGCTTTTTTTTTTTTACTACGGCCGATTTGATTTTCACACAGCGATGTCCAGAACCCGAGAAGCATGGATTATTAATGTTGAGGTCCTGGCGTCCAAGAAAGCAGGACCTACTGTCCTGTTCAGCCTCCAACAATGCAGACATTTGGTGCAGACATTTTTTTTTTCCTTTCTTTTCAGCTTCATCTGTGATCCAGTTGAATTATTTGATGGCCAAACCACATCGTCGTGCTTCACTGACAAGCATGGGACATTTAGAGTGAACATCTTGAGGTGCAGCCGCCTGCACACACTGTCCATTTTCTGAGAATCTGTCGAGATGGGGGGGGGGGGGGGGGGGGGCAGAGATTCCCCTCGAGGGTTCACAGTTTATTGGAGTCATCACTGTGACCTTTATTTGCCCCTCAGTTTCCACTGAACCCACTCAGACTTGCAGACTTGCAGGGGGGGAGGAGGTTAGCGTGGCTGTCACAGCGTCTCCTCGCAGGGACAAGACACACATTCCAGTCAGCTGGGTCAGATTTGTTGGTAATGATGAGCGACCGCCGTTCCCCAGGAGGTGAACAGATGCTGCGCTTGTGCTCTGCACTGAATGCATATTTAGACAGAACAGGCACAGGATGTGCTCGTTTCTGCTTGTTCACATTAGGCCTTTTTAAGACGTAGTGTTAGTGGCACTTCCTGTATGTAAGTAAGTGTTGTTTATATTATTTTTCAACAGGAAATTGCACGTTCTCTGCTTTAGAACCTAAGCTCAGTGGACATTGTTCTTACTGCCTGAAACTTTAAAAGTCTGTACGAGCCAGTATTGACTTATACTTATCACACACATTACTCTGTGTTTTAGGTGTTATCCACACGGAAACAGAACTTTCCCTATACGATACATATATATATGTATTTTTTTTTTTTTTTTTTTGTAAACACATTTCAAGACATGTCTTTATACACCCCCCCCTTCCCAAAAAACAACTTTAAATGCTGTTGTATTTATGCTAGGCCTGTATGTGGCACTGTAACACTGCTGCAGAATGGAAAATGCATTAAAATCTTGTTGTTTTGTGAAAACTAGCGGTGTTAAGGGTTATTGTTAAGGTAATTGTTTTCATTATTGTTTTCCCAAAGTTGTGTATCAGTTATAGACACGAAAATGCAAGGGTGATGTTTTAATTGTATTTTATTTTATTTTATTTTTTTACTCTGGGACCTCTTTTCCAAAATAGCGTTTCCCACAACACTGGTTCTGTGTTTATACAAAGCTTAAAAAGATATTTGGATTTTCCTGAATCTGTTCTTGTGCATACGTGCCCTGAAACTTTGGCGTCCTCCTCCTTCCAGGTTGATCAGATCAACCTCATATTTGGAGAGAATCACCTTCAGGCCTTGGTGATGCTTCGATGTAAAAGTTGAGTTTTTTCCCCTGTTTTTCTCTCTGTCTAGAGAGTTAGCAAGATTAAGAGATGATTATAAGAAACTCCTCAATATTTCTAGTGAATATATCGATGCCCTGGAGCAGATGGGCCAAACGGATGACAATGACGAATTGCGGAGCGCCCTGACTAGGAAGGGTACCTGTGAACAAAGATTCTTTGAAACTGAGGACATGATTATGAAGATACTGTGGGACAAGTACACTGCGCCGGACATAGATGACCTCGTAATCCAGTTCAAATCAGCTTTCAATCTTGCCAAGGCACTAGGAGAAAAAGTAGTATCTAAAGTAGTATCAGTCCATAGTACGAAGGTTAATGTGGCTGAAAAACCCAAAGTATTATACTTAAGTGACCATAACTTCCCGTTCCATGGCAAATCACCAAAATTTGCCACGGAACGTGAAGTTATGGTCACTTAAGTATAATACTTTGGGTTTTTCAGCCACATTAACCTTCGTACTATGGACGGGACGGATGGCAATATAACATCTCTGTTATGCTGCTGCCAAATATGGATATTTTAATTATAAAAATGGCATTTTAGACTGATTTTCTGCCATTGTCATTCATCGGTTGAGGCACTTTTCACAGGTAACAGACATGAACTGGCTTGAAGTAGAATCTGACAGTGGGATAATGGCAAAGGAAGTCCTCCAGATCCTTCACTTAACATTTCCATGCACACTTTGTTTTCTTCAGTTTGAAAGAAACTGCATTGTTTTGTTACATATAAATTATTGCAAAATTGCTTGACTGTAATACGTTTGACTGTGTTTACTTATTGTACCCGAGTATTCCTAGCACTTGCACTTGCCAGAATAAATGTTCTGAAATTGTTTTTATTGTAATTATTATGTTCCCAAGTGTTTTATGCCTTTTGCCATAGAGGTTTCAGTAGGAATACACTAGATTCTCTGTTTTCAAATAACCTATGGATGTACAGTCAGTCAGAGTCTCTTAAGTGATATAACTGACTAATATATATACTGTGTATATATATTCAAAAATAAAACCCATGAGAGGAAAGAGGAATAACATTTAATTATTTATTAAAAATTCAGTTTCAATCAGTGCTTCTCTCCGTTTGCTGAACTGATGTGTCACATTCATCTCGTCAGTCATGTCACTGCTCCATTTTTCCTGATGTCATTTTGTTTTAAATGTCCTGTTGCATGTTTTATTAGATGCAGTTTCTTGTGAGCTGCTGCCGTAATCCTTTTGTCTAAGGCTGTCTGCTTTTTATTTAATTTCAGCAGATATAAATAATTCAAATGTGACAGCTGTATGTGTGTGTGTGTGTGTAAATGGTTCTTGGTGAGGCACAAGGTCAAAGGAAGCTCGAGGAAAAGCATTTATCCTTAATTATTTGTTTGTTTTGGTATTCATCTGCCCAAGGCTGAGAATCTAAATGGTTCATCTGGGACAGAAATATGAGAAGACGGTAAAAATGAGACTTTAAAGGCCAATTTCAGTCTCGTGGTCAAACACAACTAAGACCAGTTTCCCAAAATAGCACAAAGTTGAGTATGTACAGTCCCTGTTTTCCAGAAACCACCCACCCCATCACCACCACCATCTTCTCGTCGGGGGTATGTGCCGACGAGAAGATGGCCAAGGCTCTTCTTTGTGATTTGGAAAATAATTTTCTCTGCTGCGGTTTGCTGGTTTTACTGGATGCTTTTTTTTTTTCCTGCCATACCTCACCGTCCACCCCTTTTCTTCTGTCGTTGCAGAGGCTCGCGTCCAGAAGCACAGCCTGCAGACGGCGCAGAACCTCCTGCAGGAAGAGGTGGCACGTGCTGAGGAGCATTCAGAGGTAAAGACCCAAAAGAGGAACTCGTCGGCAACGCTGCTGTAGTAGTCGATTCCTGAAAAGCCTGCAGTCCCAGTGGCAGCCCACCCACCTCTGTGCAACCTGATCCCAGAGGACATGGGGAATATGCACACAGGGAGCAGACGCCCAACGTCTGAGAGAATTATCCATCACAGCAGTCTCTTTAGAGGCCATTAAGTACAGGATATCGAGCATGTGGTCTGTCACTTCTGCCCTCAGATGTTTTAAGCATTTACGAACATAAACAAAACAGCAGTGGCATCTTTTCTCTCTTAACATTTAGAGCAGATTCGGATTCTTGAGGATGAAGCGGATTAGTTTTGCATGTGTCCCTGTCACAGTAAATACTGGTCAGATCGTTTGAACGTTTGGCTCCTTCTATTAAGTCTATTTTTTGATTTACTGAAGTAGAAACCTCAGAGGAGCCACAGTGGGAAAAACATTTAGTACGAAGATGTAGAACAAGCAGTAACGTTTTCAATTTCATTTGGATTACGACTGCAACAATTATTTTCATGATATCGATGAATCAATCAGTTGTTTGGTCCACAGAAGATGTTTCCCAAACCCCAAAATGATGATGTTATTTAAAAGTATTTAGTTTTAATGATTTCTTTGTTATATGGGGCAAAGAAAGTAGAAAATATTCACATTTAACAAACAAAAAAAGCTGAACATTTTTTACATATATAAAACACATTGGACATTTCAGAATCAAATATTTTTGCTTTGTGCACACTCGGACTCCAAAAACTTTTTATTTAATCAGTTATTAATCTGTTACTTAGTGAAATGTCAACTGTGTGGATGATTAGTTCAATGGTTTAATCAAAAGTCTTTTGACATTTTAAGGACAAGTCATTGACTAATCAAAAAAAGTAGGCAAAGGCGAATTTATTTAAATATGCTCACTTGTCATTTAATGTGTTTTACAGAAGCGAATGAGCACAAAGAAAGACATAAATGTTCCAATTTAGAGAATGGACGCTCTTACAAAACACAAAATCTTTAAAGAATGATGAAAACAAATGAAATGGAACATAAAAATTTAGTTTCTTAAAGATGTACTAAGATTTGTAAGATAATTTCATAAGAAATACAAAATACCTGCCTTTATTGGATGTACATATCATATGTATATAGCGTTTCTTTTACATTTTTATCTAATTTATTCTATATTTTGCCTACATTTCATTTCTGTTCTTATTTTTTATTATTTCTTACTCTTTTATTACCATTTGCTGCTGCCAGTTGTGCTAAATTTTCCCAACGGGGGATCAATAAAAGTGTATATTATCTTATTAATCATTAAACACTAAACACAAGGACATTCCACGTCAGAGCAAACCAGTGTTGGTTTGGTTTGAGCAGCACAATCATGAGTTCTTCTGGTACCAGAGTCTTAAAATAAAATGAAATAATTCCCTTCAGTGAAAGTGAAGCACAGATCCAGCTTAAATCTGACATGTTCCTTTGGCCTTGACCAGAGCAGTGAGGGAGTTTAGTTTTACTCACAGATGAAATCCACTCTGCTGCTCTTCCTCTTCCTCTTCTTCCTCCTCCTCCTCCAGGCTGGAATTGATCTGCTCTCCTCCCCCACATCTCACGGCCCAAACAATCAATAACCTCCTCCCTCGGTCTCTCGAGCAGCTGTCTGCTGATTGATTAAGGAAAACCCAGCACAAGCCAAATAAGCAGCCTGAACGAATGCTAAACAAAACACCTCGACAAAGACGTGTCAGTAAATATTTCACGGAGGTGTGACGTTAAAGCTGCAGTAGGGTTAAAATACTAAAGCCTGGTTTATACTCACTGTAGTGCAAGACTGGCAACCAGAGGCCGGAGATAAAGGCCCCGGACACACAGGAGCAAGTTTAAGAACATTTTTGTATCATATTGGCTTTTTTATTCACGGGAATCAGTATTTTGGGAGCCCTTACATGCATTTTTTTTTTTTTTTTTTGTTGCTAAAAACGGTTCCCAGACTGAGCGACTGAAATTGTGATTGCGATACTATTATCGATATAATGGGGAAGGGTAATTTTTCATTTGAACAACATATTTAAATGATTACTGTGCGATATTTGTGCAGTTCTCTGAGGAACAAAGATGTTTTCTTCAGTCTGTAGAATATGATGTGTGTAAGTCAGGACAATATTTAATCTAAAACGGTAATTTGACGCATTTTTGGTTTTTAAGAAACATTGCACCTTCTGCGATTTGAAAAGGCTATAATGCGATTTTGGTACAATTTTGATTCATTGTTCAGCCGTAGTATTAAGACTTTTTGTTGTGTTTAAGGGAAGAAAATCGATTGTAAAGTGTGTGTATAAGGCCTGATTCTGGTTTAGGTTTAGTTCCTGCTCAGATTACATTATTTTAATTATATGTTGCCTGCTGACATTCTAAACTACCTCCAGACAAGATGGACATATTTTTGCGACGAGAGCGATAGGACAATTAAGCAATTTCCAACCGATTACTAAGTGAATCGTGAACTACTTTGATAATCAGTTTGTTTGTGTTTTAAAAAATCGTTAAAACAAGCGTTCAGATTTTTCAGCTTCTTAAATGTGAATTTGTTTCTGGTTTCTTTGTTCATTTAACAAATGAACTATTAAAACTGAATAATTTTGGTTTGTGAACAAAACAAGACATTTGAGAACATCATTTTGACATTTGGGAAGCACTGACCAAACAACTCAACCCTGACCCGAAATCAAACCAAAATCAACAGATTAATGGATCATCAAAGTAGTTAACAATGATTTTGTAATCGATTGGTAGTATGGTCCTAGTTGCAAAGTTTAAACACTTCACAAGATAAATGATTCTGCATGTCGTTTTTGTTAGGTAGTTTAAAACCTAACTTATTTTTGGTGCAGACTTGTGTTCTGATCTCATTTCAGTAGTAGAAAACCTTTTCCCATTTCCACCTTTTAATGACATCAAACGCAGCTGTTTTCGGAATTTCTTTTGGAGTCAGATCGCTGCGATGGTAAAAATGTGGAGTTGGAGTTGATGTTTTGTTTTGCGTCAGAAGGAAATCCTCACCTTTTGAAACTCTGGCATCTTCACCCGTCGCTTAACGCCAAACAAACTTTCAGGTTTGGAAGATTCCTCCAACGTGAGCACAGAGAAATGTGATGATGGGAAACAAAACTTCAGCGTTTTGTTTTTCTTTAAGTCTGTACAAATCGCTCAACCTGCAGCCGCCAAAGAGCCCGTTTTATTTAATTTGAGTGGAAAAAGAGTTGAATGGCGGTCTCTCTCACACACACACACACATTCTCGTATTTCCATCCATTTTAAGACTTGCATTGACTTCCATTCATTTGGACAGCCTACCCAAGGCCTTATCCCAAACCAGCTAATGTCTAACCCTAACCTTAACCCTGTAAAGCCCAAACCGAAAATTCCAATTCTTTGAACTTGGAGCCTTTATTGGTCCCTTTGAACAAACCAAAAAAAAATTCCAATATTGTTTTCCATATATGAGTTTCAATTTGTATCATATTTGATACATCAGGTCACAATGCTCAAAGATTCTTTTTTCCTGAACAAACAAAAACATAATGAAACACCAACGAAACCAACAAATCTGTAATTCCAAACATAAAAAGTGCTGCCATAATGCAGTAATGAGAAATCCACCAATGGAACGGGCTGGGTGGAAGTCTGGAAAACATAACCCTAACCCCGACCCTAACCCTAAAACCTAATCCTAACCCCTAACATTTCAGTTATTTTTACTCACCCACTGCATGTATCTCATTGTATACATCAGGTTTTTCAGGGAAAAATATATCACACTGCTCATGTGGAGGGCTGAAAAACTTATGTATCAAATATGATACGTTTGGTGTTATACGGTTAACCTAACCACAATTCCTGTCATAGCCCCAGAAATTAGGTTCTGTCATATTAGGACCAGGCTTTGGACTCCATGAGACCAGTGTTTATGCCAGAATAGGTTGTAATTATGCAACAAGTAGAGGAATGCATACAAATGCATCACAGTGGTTCAGGTTTTAATTTAATGTCCCTGTAAAGTGAGGAAAATATCTCTTCTAACTTTGTCAACCCTCAGAAAAATGCATTACTAACCACCTTTGCCAAATTTGATTGATTAATAAAGTCAGACAAAATTAAAATTAAGTTTCAGATAATGTAAAATTTAGCAACATTTCCTGCTCTGGGCCACTGGACACATGTCCACTGTACTTGTCTACTCGCTTAAATGAGGACCAAAGTCCACAAACGTCTTTAAAAGTCACGTAGAATATAAATGTAAATACACTTTTATTAAAGATGTAGAGCACTTAAAGTGCGGATGAGTCTGTGTCCACTTCTTCTTCTGTCCTCTCCTGCTAATGCACTGCCACTCACGCATTCTGGCCTCCTCGCTTAAACGAGGACCAACATCCGCTAACTTCACTGTTCGTCAGTGTTTTTTAATAGAATGTTAACGTAAAAGCTCAGGTATCAAACTTCATAGTTTAACAACACACCGTGCACAAACACAGACCTGGTTCAGCTACAGTCCTGCTCTCTGTCGCCCTCTTTCTCCATGAGAGGTACTGCAGCCTCACTGCAGGAGTCTGCTCTCTATTCTGTTCTTTATCTCGACTTCATTTCCCTCACCTTCAGGGGTTTTTATATAAAGTGTCAGAGCTTTTGTGTGTGTGTTTTACATCAAGATAAGACACGTTTTCAGGAAATAGACGTCTCAGGTAGCAAAGGTGCAGTTACTTACGAGTGAACGGTGAAACTGCTGATAAAGCTAGATGAGGGTTTTCATATCGTTCCAGTGTTTGAGGAGGAGTTATGACAATTTTTAGACATGACAAAAAAAAAAATAATCCTGAAATCCAGACTGAAGAGAAAATGTTTTCACTCCACTCCAGTTTTAATTTGTTCTTGGCCACTGTTTTATAATATTATGTGCAAAGAAGAGAATCTCAGTATTTGCTTCACGGGGAATTTAAGCTCACAGCCTCGTTTTTCATCAAAGCTCTGAAACTTCAAAGACTTGAGCTGTTTCACTGCATTTAGAAGCTAATAATTAAGGATTTTCTGGCAGAAATCCTGCTGTAACCAGATTATCTCTCTGGATGATGAGTTTCTGTGAATGAAGTAAACACTAGTGACGGCGAAGAAGGTTAAATTAAAAAAAGAAAAAGAAAAAGATTTTAATAAGGGTACAGCTAATGAAGGCTCCCTGCACTAATCTAAATAAATGCAACCTCAGGGGAAAGTTTTACCAGAGTTTAATAGCAATTTAATCAGTGAATCAAACACAGATGGTGCACGCTCCATGTTTGTTTATGTACAGTAAATGAAGAAATATATTAGATTTTAATTTTAAACATATTTGCTTCGAGCGGTAACCCTTCCTGTTCAGTCACAGGCCGAGACTGACACTGTTTCACAACAGTATCAGTGAGAGACATCATGAAAAGAAACACAACACATGATTGTTTTCATTGTTTCAATAATCTTTTTAATGTTTTCCCGTAGTTAATGGATCAGTTGTTTGGGCCGTAAAATGTGCGAAAATGGTCATAAATTCAGATTTTGTCGTTTTCCCCAAAATCTGAATTTCAGAGCAAAGAAATCAACAGATGTTCACATCAAAGAAGCTTAAATTAGAGACCATGCTATTATTGTATTATTGTGTGGCCAATAATAAATGTCATGTCATTAAAAATTCATGTTTGCTCCTGGGTGAAAGTGGTATAAACCAGTTCTGTTGATGCTGTCACACAGAATGAAAGAGTCATGGTGCGTTCATACGTTCATTTTGTTTTTGCACACGTCAGTGTAGAGATGCATGGGAATACAAAGTTTGCATCACTCACACCAGGACAGGACTGCAAGTAATGATTATTTTCATAATCGATTAATTGACTGATTATTTGGTCCATAAAATGTTGATCAGTGTTTCCCCAAAATCTGCTTTAATGATTTCTTTAATGATTCTTTGACAAATGACGCAAAGAAACCAGAGAGCCTGAAAAACCTGAGAGCTTGTTTTAGTTATTAAAAAAAACACTCCAGCTGATTAATCTGGTATCAAAATAGCTGACTATTAATTAGAAAATGATTAATACTCAACTAACTGATTAATTTTTGCAGCCCTATTTGCTATACATGATGTCAAAGTGATGTTTAAGTGTTCCTGTTTATGTTTATATCAGAAGTAGGGTCAGCTCTACAGTGGCCACCATTTTGGACCACCATGTTTATACAGTAGCCCACAATGGACAAATTAAACATCTGTCGAGTTTTGATGAAAACTGAAGGCCACATAGTTTCTCAAACACACTTGGAAGGAAATCGTGAGGTCAGGGATTTTCGAGACTTTGCCAGCAAATGTTGCCAAATTTTACATACTGTATCTTTAATTCTGGTGCGGCAGGAGACGTTTTACGAGACATGAGACTTGTGTCCAAACACTGAAGAATGTCTCGCGGTAAAACCCCAGTCATGGTTTATTGTCCAATAAAGTGCATGACGCACAGAGAGGCAGCATCAGTGTGGAGGTCCATGTGTGTTTTCTGTGCCTCGTTTTGTGTTTTGCCGCGCACCCTCGTGCTCGTCCGCCGCCTCGCGGAGTCAGAATACGACAGTTCAGAGTTGGCGAGTTCGTGCTCACGTGAACGTCAACAAGCTCTGCCCGTAACAGCTGCTGTCGATTGGCGGTCAGGCCAATAAATCCACAGCAACCTGAGGTTGCTTAATTGGGTCCACGCCAGATGGAGAAGCGCTCGCGTCACAGTGGGCGAAGGCACAGTGGGAGGGGGAGGTCATAAACCTGAAACTCCTCATCGCATGGTGGTGTCGGGTTGAGCAGGGGCAAGTGATAATTAATGGTAGAGAAGTGAACAAGACTGTGACTGTTCAAAAATCGCTCATCTTTAAAGAGTAAGTGGGGCAATTGTGCGCGTTCTTCCTCCTGTCAACAGGTTACATGAAACAACCAAAACAAACAAAGAATAACTTATATTTAAATTTTTCTAACCACAAAATCCTGTAAGTCTTCTGGACGGTGAAGCTCTGTTTCTAACCAGATGTTTATATTTTTTGCTTTCTGCTGCCACAAAACAACAGCAATGAATATTTTTTATTTGCTGGAAAATCTCCTAACGACTGTTGGGTGAAGTACGTTGTCGTCTTGACACATCTGTGAGGTGTTTTGGTAGAAATTAATGGGCTCGAAAGCTGAACGCTTCAGTCACAGACATGGAAATGTTTATATTTAGAGACCAACAAGACAAATGAAGTCTTTTCATGACATTATTAGCAGCAAGAAATATAGAGATTAAACCAAATTTACTCTTTAAATCATGAAAAAGTCCATTCACTTGACAGTTTATTTTGTTCCTAGTGTTATTTAGAGCGCTTACATAGACATTTGGTCTTTGACTTGTCTTTATGATGTTAAAACTGATTATACAGTGAAATGATGAATACAAAAGAACACGTTCTGTGTTTATATTCATCCCGACTAAATCTTGATTTGCCAATGTTTTGCTATTTGCCGCCGGAAGAGGGGAAAAAGTGACAGATCAATTTATGGCACAAAGAAATCGTGTTAACCACAAAAAAAATTGTGTTTACCTTTATTGTGATTCAACACAGCATCACCTTTGAGGAAAATAATTGGTGTCCTTATTGATATTTTGACACTGTTGTGTCTTTATGACCAAACAGGTGGCACTAATGACACAAAACCTGGACAAACCCTTTAATTCGTTGATAAGTCCTTTAGTTCCAAGTATTTAAAGTTCTACCCACTGTCTCTATGTACTTGCTGTGTTTTTATCAATTTAACTTTATTAGACATGATCAAGTACGTTTAACTATACTGGAGTTCATCCACAATGTACATATGAAATGAAATAAAAATTAAATCACATTATAATGGACGAGCACAACAGTTAGTTGATCAACAGGAAAATCTGTGCCAGCTTTTCCTAGACACTCGCGTTGGCCTTTGTGAAATTTAGATTGTATTGACCAAATAATTAACCGATTGAGAATGTTGTCACCCGTTTTTCTTACTGATATTAATGCGAACAATATTTCAAATGCGTTCAAGATTTCAGTTTTGAAGTAAATCTGAGCAGGAAAAGTCCTGTAGCTTGTTTATAACAAAATGTTTCACAAATGTTCTTAAAATTTCTCAAAACAAATGTACTCGTATGAGGGCATGAGCAGATTGTTTTCTCTTATATTTCACAAGTAAATGCTATTTTAGTCATTGGTTAATGCACAGTAGCCTATGGATATTTAAACCAGGTCACATGTAGCCACTGGGTTATCGACAGTAAGAGCTGAAACAACCTTTGGACAGGAAAAGTCTGTGACCACAATCGTCACAATAAGCAATGAGTATGGAAGACAAAACACCAAATGTAATAATAAAAAAGGTCATAAATTGAATGTATCTCTGCTCTTTTATTCCCAGTCCAGTGTAAAACTGAATCAGTTTTGACTTTTAAACGGTCACTGTGGTTTTTCTCGAGGTTTGCTTCACAAATAAAACGTCTGCTCTTTATGTTCCACTCTCGACTCGACTCCTCGCATCCTGGGAACACATACGGGAGAGAGATCACACGGCTTTTCAAGCTTTGCCAAATGTAACAGTTGCTGCACATGGACCATTGTTAACCATGTAAAAACGTTCTTACAGTAAAGTATTTTAGCTGACAAACTGCGCCAGAGTCCGTGGGTAAATATCCCAGAGTTTATTAAATCCTCTTTATACTTGGAGGAGTTTGTTTGAACGGCTCCCCCGCGGTCGGACCTCCCTTTGTGTCTCATCTTTCTCTGCTGATCCTGGTTTATTTTGTCTCCACTGCTTCACAGGAGCTGCTGGAGAAGTTCATGGAGGGAAACGTTAGCCTGGATGAGTTCTTGGATTCCTTCCAAAGTTCCAGGAAGACGTATCACATTCGCCGGGCGCAAGCGGAGAAGATGCAGGAGACTGCTCAGGCCAAACGGCAGCCTAGTAAAACCAAGACCGGGGAGGAAAGCAAAGTTCCAGAGGTGAAAAAGGACTCGGAGCAGCGGAAGGAGCCTCAGCGGCCCAACGGCTTTGTAGCACAAGGACCTTTGAGGGTGTTTCAGGTACGCTACGGCCTCACGCCGGCCATCCTCCTCCCTCACTACCCAGTTTCCCCCCCTGCCTCTGCCCCAGGTCATCAAAGTAGTACCCCTCCACCTGAACCCCACCTGGGCCAGACCCACATCCTCAGCCCCAGCAACCCACTCCCAGGACATGGCCAACCAGTTGGCCTCAGGGTCATCGGACAGCTATCAGGGGGCTGGCCAGCCAATGGACGGCCAGTAAGACTGCAACAGCTTTACAGGCCGAACCCTCAACAGCCTGAGCCGCCATTCCGGTAAGCAAGAGGACGGGACGTAGAGGCAGAGGAGGAGGACGATATGGAGGAGGATGAAAAGCCAGTTTGAGAGGTCTTCCAAGATGAGGAACCAAGCAGAGGCTGTTGCAATCGTGACAGCTAGGACTGATCCAGAGGCTGAGAACTCTGCTGATTTCTGTTCTCCATCCACGACATGCACGCAAAACCATCAGAGCAGAGACAGACAGACGGATGGTGACAGCAAGAGCAGCAACTCAAACAAAATCTCTCATCGTCGCCTTGTTTGCTCATCAGGATTGAGAAATGGAAATGTGCCCAGAGATGGAAACTTTTTACGACCAGTTTATCCATTTATATAACACGCACGTGACAAAGGATTCAAAAGGAGATTCCACGAAATGCTATCGAGCCTCATCCTCAGTGTTTTAACATTTTTTATACTTATGTGAAGCACATGGTTGTGAAGCACATAAATAAATAACATCGTATTGTTAATTCATACAGCGGAGGCTGGGGGTCTTCACAGCAAAATGAAAACATCGTTAAAGTGGTGTTTAATGTAGACCGACTGTTTTTATTCATGCATCAGATAAGACGTTCAGGAACTGCGCTCAAAGATCAAGAAGGCTGATTTCAAATCATCACAAAGTCCAAACAAAGACGTACTGTAACGCAGAGCAGGAGGTATTTATTAACAGTTGCCAGACTCCAGTGACACGTCAAGTGTATTCCCAGTGTCCTCTGTTTGTGTGTGAGAGTGTGTGTGTTATTGTCATAGACGATTATCCGAAGCCTTCTGCCTCCCTGTGCATTTCCAACGATCAGTGTTGCGGCTCGCACACCAGTGAGCCATTTTATTTATTCATGTAAATCCTATTTTAAACGGCTGACTTCAAAGATTTTCGTTTACCATGCTAAATGAAGAGCTGCTTCTCCCTTTTTTTTCCAAGGAATTTAATTCTCCCCTGAACTGAGATGCAGATGGAGGGGAGGATTTAATCTCTGTGAGAATACCAGCCCTCTGCAAAGCCCCTGCAGTCGACCGCGAGGACGTTCCTACCGTTTTCTGTTCCCTCGCCATCCATCCTTCAGCATTTAAAGGGAAAAACCTTGGACTGTAGTGATAAAGGTTCTGCTGTCGTTTGAACATACATTTTGCTCATTAATAACTCATATAAGTGCATGCTTACTACAAGTACATGAAAATGCCTTTTGGAGGCCAGTGCCCAGTTGCATTAAGTACCTTAATAAAGTCTTTCTACTGTAAAGTAAAAGGAGTTTGGATTTAACTTGTGTCTTTATTTTTTAAAGTAAAGTAATCTCATGTCGACACATTAAGGAGTTCTTAAAATGGAAGGTCTTCTGTTTTTATTTTAGCATTTGGGTTCCATTTTAGTAATGATTATTCCATCTGATTTTATTATTTGTTGGTACAAATGATAAAGTGTGTGTCAAAACTGTTTAAACTGGGTTTTCTTCAAGGTCACACCTTGTTGATAGTATAAATGAAAAACCAAGATGCGGCATGTTTTTGATGGTGAAATATAAGAAAACAACTGTGAAGTAAGTTGGCAAAACTTCTACCATATTTGTTGTTTTAGTACATTTTATACTGGACCATATTCTAAGTGTCATATTTTTGATAAATTCATCCGACACAGATTTAATTTGTTGTGATTTGAGAAATTTTGTGAAATCAAATGTCTTCTCTCTCCTTAAATTACTTTTTGACAAACTAACTTATTCACAGTTTACTGAAAATAGGCTAATCAGGTTGAATAAGCTTATGTCTATATATTTTTATAAATAATGAAGTTAAACCAGAAGAGACCGTTAGCTTAGTTTGAACAATGGTATCAGGGGAAGCCTAGCAAGTCGCTATGGTAATGCTAGCACCTCTTAAGGTTAATATACAACATTGATGTCTTCATATGTTTCTTTTGTCCAACATTCCAAACCCAGAATATATTTAACTTAACTTTCGTGGAAATGGCATATGTGTAAAGAATAAATTAGGTTTTTGAAGCACCTAAACCTATGTTAGCTGTTCCTATTTGTTTACTGTCCCTATGCTTAGCTAACAGCTGCTTGCTGTACTTTAATATTTATAAAACAGACACAGAATGGTAATGTTTAATGAAGGCAAGGCTAGCTGTTTCTGTTCACCTCCATTCTTTATACTAAGCTAAGCTAACGGCGGATGCAAAATTTTTGATTTTATCAAAATTGGGCCACACTTTACTCTTAATGGTAAGCTGAGCTAAAGGCTGCTAGCTGTAGTTGCATATATTTACAATACAGACACTGAATGGTAAAAAAAATAAATAATATAAAAATTATTTAGAACAAATTCTGGGGAAAATGAGCTATCAAACAAAACAAAATTGAAGTAAACGTTGATGTAACTGGGCACTGCCTCCAACCAAACATGCAGTTGTGTATCCACTCAGGGTCTTTCATGGAGAAAAAATAAAAATGTGTTGCTGAGTTTTACCCTGTAGCACAGTCTGGACCCTGGGATTTTGTACCCATGAGTCTCATGTCAAAATACCACTAAAACCCCCCCCCCACACAGGTTTTACGGGGGCTTGTCAGAGAGACAACCACCATATCAGTGAAATTACAAAAGAAAATCACCCTTGAACATCCATTGTTGCATTAAAATCTGACTGAATTTTGTGATAAATTGTTGTGATACTGTAACTTCTTGCTTTGTTTTAGTGGCGCCACATTTTCCTGCTATTTTCCTGATAACGAATCATTTCCTAAAGAATGACATGGTATTAAACTCTAGTTATTGTGCACATTTGTCCCAATTATAACAGGAAATTGGGGAAATGATTGCTAATTGAGGTAAGCTACAATCTAATTCTTAAAATTATATAAATAGAACAATTAGCAACCAATGCTTTTTAAATTGAATCTTGGAAATGTCCCTTAAAATAACAGCAAAATACAATTGAATTTTTGGGGGAAAATTATAAGAAACGTTTCCAGGAAAGTAGCAAGAAAACAAAGGACATGTCCTTGTTTGCTTGTTTTTAAACAATGTTGTCAAGTAAAATGCAGACTATTATTATTCAGGCTGGATGATTTATGAATTATGTACCATTGTGTGTTTGAAATATCCTGGAAATGTAAAGTGCTTGTTTTCTGCATCTGTGCTTTTGTTCATTCAGTCTGTTTCTATTGTGTCTCTCTTTTCTGTTGGAGATTCACAGCAGACTTTTTCCAGACACACACACACACACACAAAAACAGCAGTAATAATAATAACAGGTGAATGAATGTTGCTTTTCAGACTGAAATTCAAATAAAGTGCGACCAAAGGCCCCCAAACGTTTGTGATTTGCATGACGGAGCAGCTCAGATGCAGACGCTGTGGCTGCGGACGTTCGTATCAGTTGATTATGAGCGACGTCCAAGTCAATCACGTCGGCAGAGAGTGAACGCGAGGTAATAATATCCTGGTCAACTCATTTCTGTGTCTGTGCAGAGCAACATCGGCTCTGCACTGCAATATATGGGACTGGACAGATTTGTCTGTTCAAGTCTTTCAAATTTTAGAATCGAGGGAAGGAAATGTCACCTTGATCTTTAACTGAGTTCTCTACAAATTTGGGGAATAACTAACATTTAAATAATGCATTGTGTTTTTCTGTCCTTCTTTTTGGACTTATAATCAGTAGCTGATATTTTCTTTTTTTTAAAACCATCTTTTGGAAATTAAAATGATGGTTAACTAAACTGCAGGTGCCTCATGTAAATTATTGGTGGGATTCAGTGAACAAAAAAATTAAATTGGTTGAATTTACATGTGAACAAGCGTGTCAGAACGCCACAATAAAGCACATTTGTTGGTTACAGTGCTTCTTGTGCATCCAGTGGCTATTATTAATTCATGATAAAGAGCAAAACGGCATGACGTCTGTTCAGTCTTTGGGGAGAATGTGTTCTGTCTGCATCATGAGGACGAGAAAAATGCAATTTTTTTGTGTTTGTATGCAGAAAACAACAGTGCTGTCAAAGACGCCCTATCGCCGTCATCGTAGTTTAGAGCACACTAATTCAAAATAAAAGCAATAAATAATGTCTTACATTGGCATCGACATTATACTGTGTCTAAAATAAGGCAAAACACTGCAGATAAATCCACATTTATTTGGGTTGTGTTTTACAGTAAGTAAAGTAGGTCATAAATTCACTGGAGAAGTCAAAAATTCCTCAGAGCAAAAAAGAAGCAGCAGCAAAAAAACATCTCAACCTTAAAAAAAAAATAAATAAATAAAGAGAAAAGTTATACATCTGATAATTAGTGCTTCCCATCAATGGGATCTTAGAAGTGGCCACAGGGTTCATTTAAATTTTCCTGAGAAAGTTAATGGGATTTTCAGAATAAGACAATCAATCGAGGGAAATTTTCACCCTTCATTTCTCAGGCTAATTCAGCAGCCATTTTATGCTTCCTGCCAAAATGACGTGGTTTTGGTTCTGAGCATTTGCTGATAAAACAGCATGTAACATACACTATAAGGACAAAAGTACTGGGACACCTGACCGTTACACCAACAGGGATCGTAATTACATCGTTCAAATACATATACAGTAATTTGGAGTTGGTGCCCATTTTGCATCTGTAACAGCTTCCACTCATCTTGAAAGACTTTCCTCAAGATTTTGATGTGTTTCTATGGGAATTTGTGCCCATTCATTCTGTAGCGCATTGATGAGGTCAAACACTGATGATGGGGGAGAAGAACTTTGGTGCTTGATGGGGTTGAAGTCAAGTTCTTCCAAACCAAACTGGTCAAACCATGTCTTTATAGTCCTTACTTTGTGCACTGAGACTCAGTCGTGTTGAATTAGAACATTTTCCTCAAACTGTTGCCTCAAAGATTTGGACAAAGCATAGCGTTGTCCAGAATGGTATAATGAAGTGTTCAGACTGTCCTTCATTGGAGATAAAGGGTCAAGACCAAAGCCTGATTGGAACGCCCAAATTCAATACTCAACAGGTGTGACCAAATACTTTTGTCCATGTAGTGTATAATCTTCAAATGCCGTTCAGAACTTTTCTGATAAAGGTCCAGAACTCAGACACTCAGTTCCGGGACACGATTCCGCGGTTAACATTTCCCACGTCGGAAAAGCCAAAAACATATCACGTTCAAATGAGACGGCGAGGAATAAATCAACTGCATCACTTGTAAACCTGCCCATTATTTCTTTTTCTGACATAAGGGATACCATAAAAGTAAAGCTAGAGGCTGAATATCGCATTGGCTCAGATTTACAGAGGCAATAACTGACATCTGGGGGTAAAGAATAAAAGTACTTCTTCTAATGGCAGCAGGTGTGTGACTAGAAGGTCACTGGTTTATGCAAGTGGTCCAGCTGTGAGAAAAAAATCACAACCATTCACGGGCGTCATATGTGTTTGATTCCATAATAAAACACTGTATATAGTGTGTTAAATGTAAATTATATACATCCTGGGCACTTCCTGTGGGACGTTTTTACCCAACGGTCTCCGAGAAGCAGGGGAGGGGGGGGGGGAAGACACTTAAATATTTATATGAAGTGCATTAGACCAAACTGAGCTTCACTGCATGTGGCCGAGACGCTGGTAAACCATAATGTGATGAGCATTTTTGCTGGCAGACGACCAGCTGCTCAACCGAGACGCTGTCTGAACGTTTGCCGAGACAATGAGCGACAACTGCTGTGTGTGCTTAATATTCAACAGAGATGTAATTTCAAGAATCGTGTTATTCAGGAGGTCTTCCAAACTTTAACAAACAAGACCATTTCAAAATATCAGAAATCACCTCACTGCCGTTTTTCACATGTGGGATTTTGTCGCAGACGACGCACTGAAAGCAAACACAGCTGCTGCTCTCGCTTCGGTCCATCCTCCCCGGGAAACTCTGCCACATCAGTGAACTTCAAAGCTCCATGTTTCAGCTATCACTGTGAATTGAAATGTATCAGGAAATGTTGGATGAAATGCCACAATGTCTTGTACAAAGAAAAAAATGTTTGTGTTTCCCAGAGGATGAAACTGGCTGAGCACCAGGCCAATTTCATACAAAACCCTCTGTTTTTCATAAAAATGAATCAGTTTAAGTGCAAGAACACTGAAAAGGTGACCGACTCAAGCGCGCATAATCTTCCTCACATGTAAAAGTCCAGGGTTTTCAAGAAGACCAGGTCAGTTCTGATCTATGGCAGATGAGTTCATGGTAACTTTTGTTGGTTACCATGGTTCATTGGTAACTTTTGTTGCTGCTTAATTGTTGTTTGTGCCCATTTTTGGTTTGCTGCTGGCTGTGCTTCAATTTGCTTCGTCCATGTCACCTGAGCTTTCGTCTCCGCCCACTCACACACCTGTCCCCCATTCCCTTAATGATCCCAGCTTCCACTAAACCACCGGTTCCGCCGCCTCCTGCTCGCCTTCATGTGCGTCTCTCCGGTTTTCCTGCTCGTCCATCTGTTCGTGAGCCTGGTCCACTTGATTAGATCTATTGAACTTCCCTCGCTGCGTCTCACGCTGTTCTTCTTTCTCAAAGAACAGATGAGACTTGGCACTTCAATGCCACATCCATTATTTTGTTTCACACTGAAAGTGCGGTAATGCTGCAGAGCCCGAAATCAGTGTAATTGTCCAAATCTGGCCTGTGTGTTCACCATCACATAAAGTGTGATTGTTATCAGAGCAGCAGCCCCATCGGCTCTTTCAGATTAAGCACATTCTGCTGCTGCATCCTCTCATCTTTATCTGCCTCCTTCCCCCCTCCCTCCTTCCCCCCCCCCCCCTCAGCTGCCTCACACTCACTTCATTGTTATGCAGATGAAGCCCCAGTTAACAGTGGAACTGCATAAATCCAAATGGGATGAAATCCATTTCAAATGTGTCTCTGCCTCGCTGACAAAAATGCTCTTAAATTGAAGAACCTGACTGACTTCATGCTCAAACATCCTCCAGAGAAACTGCTGCTGCTGCTTCATAATCATTATTTCACTGCTGCTGCTGCTGCTGCTGCTGCTGCTGCTGCTGCTGCTGCTGCTGCTGCTTTTGTCTGCCAGCATCAGTAAACTGCACAGCACTACAGGAAGAAGAGGGAACATGACAAGTTTGTAGTCTGAACCTTTTCAAACAAAACAAAGAGAGACTGCTGGAAAACTGGGACAGTTTTGGGTGAAAAACATCCTTATTGCAATATTTATTATTGTTTATTATGATATTTTGGTGCTAATTACACTGAATGACAGCAGCGTGCTGATGTGCTCTTGTGGCTGGGCGAGCCGTTGCAGTTTACTGTAAAATAGCAGTTATTGTATTTATTTGGGCCGCCCATGGCCGGGTGGAAAGAGAACTTGGCGTGGGACCAAGGGGTTGCCGGTTTGAGTCCTCTGAGCAATCTCCATTGTTACTTGGAAGCTTTAAATTGACCCCAGCCACATCTAGGGTACTGCTGGTGCAGGATAAATGGAAGGATTGGAGGAATTCAGGTGGTGTAGAAGAATTTCTGCAAAATTGGACGTATTGAATGTACTGTGGCGCCCCCTAAAGAGTGATCAGTGATGTGCACCCTAACACATGCAAAAATACTGCATTTCAATCATTGTGTATTACGCGTACTATGTTACATTGCCTGCTAATGTTTAATTATTACGTGCTATATGAGAAATTGACAGATTATCAACTGGAAATAACTTTGTGCAACTAATAATAATAATAATATTAACACAATAGAGTGAAACATCACATATGCTTCGTGTAGGAAAGTATAATTCGTTTTTTTTACTTGAAATGAAAACAAAAAAAAACTGAATTGTTTTGTTTTTCTTTGGTTTCACAAGGAAAAACGAAAAACCAATCCAAACTGGGCCGTTTTTCTTTTTTTGTAGATTCCTTGAAGAACGAATTATTGGTGATTTTTAATTTTCTCATTCTCGAAGCAAAAAAAAGTCAAACAAAACCACGTGACCCGGAAGTAGGCTTGTATATTTCAAAAATAAAAGTCTCGGCAAAAAACGACAATTCCGTGTACACTTCGTTTTCCAGCTGGTGTACCGTTTGGTGCTGCCCAACATGATAGGTTATAGTTATATTAGTTTGTGCTAAGTGATTATTGTGTGTGACGTTTCGTAAGCAATAATAATTAATTCGCATTCCACCGTAAATCACCGCTGCTTCCGTGAACACGGGGAAAAGCTGATGTTCATCGTCTCTACCACTGGATGGCAGTATGAGCGTAATGACACAAAGCATTAGCGATTCAAGAAGTAACGATTCATTCATTCATTCATGCATTCATTCATGCATCATTCATGTGTAGTTAGATGCTGAATCCACAAATCATGAATGTATATGAATCGCTACGCTCATACTGCCATCCAGTGGTAGAGACGATGAACGTCAGCTTTTCCCTGTGTTCACGGAAGCAGCGGTGATTTACGGCGGAAAGCGAATTAACGTACGAAACATCACACACAATAATGTAATTCTGGAATTAAAATTTTTTTTTTAAATCCACCGATAATTCATTATTCAATCCAAGACGAAAAAGGAGAAAAGGAATCCTCAAAACGGATTGGTTTTTCGGGTTTGATTGTTTTTTTTTTTTTCGTTTGAAACAAAAACAATTCCTGTTTTTTTATTGGTTTTCATTTAAAATGAGGAAGAAAAAACCGAATTATAATTTCCTAAACTGTTTAACTGTTCTGAGTAATACTGCAGTGATTTGAATCCACCTGAATCTTTTATCACTCGTGCTCTGACAGCATTGAGCTGCTGCAATAAGCAGATTCCATGCAACAGCTCCACCTGCTGGTGGCACTGACAAACTACTAAATCATCAGATTCCAAACACATAGAGTCGGGCTACATTTATATACTGTACACCCCCTTACACTTACTTATAACAAGAATAATTAAAAAGAAATAAATAATTCCTCCATAAATTCAAAGTTTTAGTAGCAGTTTTTAAAAAAATGCCAAACTGTCAAACTGATTTTGGCATTTTTTTTAAAAACTGCTACTAAAACTTTGAATTTATGGAGGAATAAGTTCATCTTTTGAAAATCAAGAAAGATAAAAGTTTACTATCAACAAACCCAGTGCTTCTCAAACTTTTAGTGCAATTGGAGTTCCCTGCAAAGATTGTTTTACTATTCCGTAGCCTAATTAAACATAAGGGAGTTAATCCCCAAAGAGGCTAAAGTTCAGCTACACAGGTTCGTTTCTTGGTTCTCAACGTGTGGTTCGTGTGGTACGCAAGCTTCCGTGAAGTTCAAATTTCATTATACCAGCGTCTGAAGTACATGAGGAAGAGGAGGATGATGATGAGAGAGCAGATTATCTTATTGGGAATAACCCTGGGAAAATTCCATAGCTGACTTTGCTCGGCCTTTTTTACACCACTGTATTTTTTTTTCTTTTTACACTCTCTTTAGTATTGTTCACTGACAAACAAAAGAAACAACAGAACAGGAAAAGAAAACAAACAGAGTGGGACAGAAATTCTCATGTCCATGTCTTTGACTAAGGTCAAACCTCCAGTTTTATTCAAAGTCACCTGCTTTGACATGCATATGAAAAGTCATTTTCTTAAATCTCTTCCACAATGTCCATCCATTGCCTTGCCTTTTGGGGCATCACTTTATAACCAATTCCTGATATAAAGATACGAGCGCGATTGACTTCAACGTGTCTCCAATCTGTTTTCTGTGTTTTAACGTTGGCGATTATGATGTTACTTTGAGAGCTCAATATTGTCTCAGGTGGCACTTGGTATAAGACATTTAAACACCACTGGTCTAAAGTGACTTATGTTATAACTGGCGTGTCTTGCTGAGTTTGGGTCACACCTGAAGACCTTACTATTCATCAATCTTCCAACCTACTTATCCAAAAATGGGGAAAGTATTTTCATGTTTATATGTGAGCAAGGTTTCTGTTTTTATTTAAAAGTGGTAGAATGTAGGAATCATGCAGGTGAATGTAATGGAAAATCCTATAGCTAACCGTGTGTTCAGTATATCTGTATCGACTTTTTTATATGTTTGGCTTTTGAAAATGCCCAGTTTAGCTCATGTGCAGAAACGCACATGCGCATGAAGTCTGCAACTCTTCATGTCACAACTAGGCAGTTGTTTCATTATAACTGATAAGATCTACTGTACAAATGCGTCCCTAAAAACGTCTCTCTGTTTTCCATAACTGATTATTTTCGCCTCCTTCCCGTGTAGCCTTTGGTCTATAAGAAGCTGAGATTCACTCGGCCATTTTGAACTCCTTTGCGGATCAACCTTGCGCTCTGTAAACTCGTTCCTTCTGCAGAATCAAACTTAAAAGACAATCTTGGTGGACTCTCACAACGTGTTCATTTCTATCTCACCCGGGAACACACCAAATTTCCACAACATGAATCACAAACAGGGAAGACAGTCCAGTTGCTACTGTTTAAAGTGACCTTTGGTGAAGAGGAACATAGTTTACACGTTGCACAGTAAGAGTAATAGATGCTGGAACTGTGCTGAAGATGAGGCGGAGATGACTGTCCTACAGCCGGCCACAGACACTTTTCATCTCAGTGGCTCTTCATTTTGATGCAAATGTGAGGCAGCCTTGCAGGTTCGACATGGGTCGTGCTGCTGGTGTCTGGTGGAGGGGGGGGATGGGATGGGGACCAGGGGAAATGCAATTGAGGGATTTCTTTTGTGAGGCCTGAGGCAAATCTCAAATGTTCTCAGGGTAGAAAACAAAAACAGCATGGGTGCTCCTCTGGCCCACGTTAGGCCCCCTCAATAGATGCACCTTCTGCCAAACAAAAGCTCCGAGGGCTTTCTCGCCAAACTGTGCCTCCGGAATATTCCCGTCCTCCTTGTGCACGACAGGACGGAGGAGCTTCAGCCATCGTGAACCAAGTGCTAACAGTGAAGTTAGTGTTTTTAACATTGTGCCTTCTTCACCCTGTCAGTCAGAGATAACTCACGTCCACTGGCAGCTTTCTGTGTCTGTATGGAGTCAGTGTACATGGTGGCATGTGGCTGGGATTAGGGAATTTCACTGTGGATTAAAATCTTTTCCAACACCTCAATGGCCACTTGCTGAAAGAAGAAGGAGTGAGAAGTTGCAGGAGAGAACCGTGAGCAGTCCATGGTCTCAGTTAGCAGGTATGTTCGCTTTAACTTCAAACTTTCAAACCCAAACTTTTCCTGTTTGTTTCTGCAGACGTGACACTGTAAAACTTTTTTCCTCTCAGTCTTTGAGCAAAGTGTTGAAGTTGCGAGGTGTGTTTCCATTCATTTCCACAACAATACAGAGCAGTTTATTGTAAATGATTGTTGTTTTTACTCAATTGCAGCTGAACTCAATGGATGAAATAAGACTTTTCTCATTATGGTCTACAGAACAATGCACAATAGTCACTTTTTCTGATCAAAGTATGCAACAAAAATACTGAAATTGTACTTTATATACTTGATTAAAGCTTAATAACTAAAATAATTCTTCCAGTTTGTGCACTGACCAGAGGGGAGGCCCAAAATATGTACAGTATGTCATGAGGATTTAAAAAAATCGCATCCTCGGGTACACAATTATATAAAAAACAGATTGTTATTGTGATGTCTATTGCACATGTCCTTCTGTATTAGTTTATTAAAAAAAAATCTGATTATGAGTTTTAATCAATTGCTGTTGTGTAAGATTCAGAGTGGACCACGTGCATTTACTGTCCTCAAACAAACAAAGACCTGCTCCGTATTTGTCATAAACAAACAAAGTGTGGCGATGAACAAGCGGAGGACTACTGTAGATGTAATTTCACTGTTCATTTCATGCTCTGTATTCTTATTTCTGGCACACGTTCAACCCATTCATTGCCTTGAGTTGGAACAACAAACAAACAAAACAACAGAAACACTGTAGAACATAAGTGCATATTATGTAATAAAACATTCAAACGGTGTTACTTTATGGCTGTTTGAGATTCAAGCTCCAAGGCTTCAGGTCAAAAGGTCAGTGTTTTAGTTCTGACCATGTAATTGTGCTAATTTTAATTACGTGTCTGTGAAGATTCTCAGTCATCCAGGTCATGGTATCCAAAGTGTAGTAAAAAAAAAGGCAACTGGACTTTCAACTAAGTCCAGTTGCCTTTTTTTTACTACACTTTGGATAATTTTAATTACAAAATAAAGATCAGTCGGTTCAGCAGTAGTGCTTGCTCAACATTTTAGTGTAGTTTTTAGTGATAAATGATTGTTTGTTAGATCAAATTGTTGTTAGTTTTGATCTTTTCTATGGATTCCTTAATGTTAGTTCAATTTCTTTTCAGTTTATTTATGTACTTTTTGTTTTATATTGTTCTTGTAAATCCCTCCATATATTTTTCAAGGTTTTAATAGCCTATTAAAACAGGAAATACCGAATTTGGTTATACTGCAGTATAGTTGTTTATAAACAAAAAAAAGTCAGTTTAGAAATAAAATGATTTATAGAACAATTTTAATGGTCTTGTATTCGTATATACGTATGAACTATTAAGTGTTCTCATGTTTAAGGGAGACAAATAAAGTGTTGCAGGTCCCTTTATCCTGAGGTGCCTCAAGTCCTGATGCTATAAGAAGAAGAAGATATTGAGAAAATTTAATGTACAATTAGGTAGAAGGTTTTGTTTAGATTTGGTCTGAAAGCGACAAGACGCCACAAGACCACTGAGAAATAACATTTCAAAAAAGACATAAAGCTAACCCTCACATTTGTTCCGTTCAGCTCCAGGATGCTCCGGCTGCTCCAGGGACACAGAAGTTGCAAAACCCGTCTGGTCACCAAAGACGGGCACTGCAACATCGAGTTTGGCAACATCGAATACAGCAACCATTTCGCCTACCTGGTGGACTTCTGGACCACCTTTGTGGAGATTCGCTGGCGTTTTGTTTTTCTCCTCTTTGTGGCTGCATTCACGGGTAGCTGGTTTATTTTCAGCCTGTTGTGGTACTGGATTGCAAAGAGCAACGGGGACCTAACCGGACAGAACCGCACAGATGGACACGTCCAGTGTATAGACAACGTTAACGGCCTCACGACAGCTTTCCTCTACTCTTTAGAGACCCAAACCACCATTGGGTACGGTGGCAGGGCGCTGACAGGGCACTGCGCTGGTACGGTGGCTCTGATAGTCTTCCAGTCTCTAATTGGAGTCTTCATCAACTGTTTCATGTGTGGCGTCATCTTGGCAAAGATCTCCTCGCCCAAAAAAAGGGCAAAGACCGTCACCTTCAGCGACACAGCCGTCATCTGCTTGAAGAAGGGGAGTCTGTGTCTCCTGATCCGAGTGGCCAACCTTCGCAAGACCTTGCTAATCGGCAGCCAGATCTACGGCAAGCTGATCAGGACAACAATCACACCAGATGGAGAGACCATCATCCTGGACCAGGTGGACGTTGAATTTATGGTGGACGCCGGCAAGGATAACTTGTTTTTCGTTTGCCCTCTGACACTCTATCACGTGATTAACAGATCAAGCCCCTTCTACGAACTGTCCGCCGACACCATCCCCCAGCAGGACTTTGAGTTGGTGGTCTTTTTGGACAGTACGGCAGAGTCCACCAGTTCCTCCTGTCAAGTCCGAACCTCCTACATCCCACAGGAGATTCTATGGGGCTACAGTTTTCTGCCCATCATCTCTCGCACCAAGACAGGAAAGTACCGTGTGGATTTCACAAACTTTTCCAGAAGTGTGCCGGTGACCACGCCGCACTGTGTCCACTGCTTCGAGACTGACGCAGACCAGAGAAACCACAACGGCCACAGCCAGCAGAAGACTGGCATCGACAATCTGGGCTTTCAGGCGATCGACATTCACGATTTTGTGGACATCACTAAAATGTGAAAGGAGTGGGGAAGTGACGCAGTTGAAACTTTAAGACAGTTTGATGGTTGCAGGCAAGTTGGGGCCCAGACAAACTGAAACAGGCCAGTGGCATTGGCATATTTAGGAAGGTTCGTAGTCATGGTGTCATTTCAGTCTCTTGTTGACAGTTCACACACACGCGCTGGTTTTACTTTATTTATGCAGGATCATTGAAGCTGGTGGTACAAACAGGATTGGAAGTTCCCAAACATAATGACATCCACCATGTATGCAGCAACAAAACAGCATGTTCCATGGCATAAAGCTCCACCTGAGCACGCTAGTTTCCAACTTATAGTGACACCCAGTGGTTGGAATGTGGTACTACAACTTAACAAAGAATTGCACTAACACAAAAATAGCTTTTGCAGGCGTAATGCGGATATAGCCTTTTGACTAATCGCAGGGCAGCGAGAGAGTTGTTCTGCCACTAATACGTTATTCGAACAACAAATTCTGAAAGTGTTTGTGTATGCCACTTTGTGGTGTGAGTGCAAATAAAACTAATTCTATGTTTGGAAAATTTACAAAAATGGATGGTTGCATGCTTACCAAACTGGACCCACAATGGGACAATTTTTTTATTTGATTTTAAAAATTTTAAATCAGCAACCCCCTGTAACTGCTTTCACCTACACACATGAAATTTAGCACATATTTATATCAGGATAAGATCTGGGGAAAAGTCTCTTGGACTTTTCACCTAAAACCAACAGGACGGTGGCCATTTTGGGGTGATTTTGCACATCCTAAACTTTAATGCTGTCATCTTTAAATTTGGTCAGGTCATTCTGGACAAGACAAGGATTAAATGTTATATAAAAGCTCTGCCTAATGTTACACGATGAATTTGTGGCTATTTTAAGGACTATCCGAACACGATGGAAGGTCCGATCACAACCAGACTTGCAACTTGCAGTTGCTCCACACCCCAACATGAGCAACAAGGAGGGTTGGAGATCCCATTCAGAACAACCTGTGGATGAAACTCAACACCCCTTTTTTTTCCCTCTCTGCAATCCTGTCAACTGCAGCTTTAAATTTTGCCAAACAACTGAGAATAAATCATTTGTGCACACACTGGAGAAGAATCGCCCCAGATCTCCTGGTGGACTTTAACATTTACTGTCGACTCAAACAATAAAAACGTTCAAAGCTGTTAAACCATCACGGCGAAACACTTGAGACACGAGAGCGAGCTAAGCTGCTCGTTTGAATCAAAACGTCTCTGAATGTGTGGACGCTGGGGGGAGAGGGGTGGAAGGAAAGGGGGGAAAAACAGTGGAAGGCACAGTGGGTAACACTGGAGAAGATTAGAGACGTGAGCCTTTTATAATGAAAAAGAGTCTGCTACAAAGGCTGAGTGGGGACAAAATATAGCACAGGTCTTTTGAATTGTCTCACTAATTTGCTTAAAAACTCAAGTTTCTTTTCCTCTTTTGCTTTGATAATTAGGAAACTGTGAATGTAGCTACTGTAAATATGACGATTTTCCACGATTTAACTGTGACCAGTCAACAATTTGTACATGTCAACACTAAAAAAACGTGCAAACACTAAAAACATCTCAGGGAAAATAACATCTTTAGTTGGAATAAACTTTTCTTTTCAAAACAAATTGGCTTCCTGTCATTTCTTTGCACATTTTGATGTCTTTAGGCATTTTTGTCTATATACATTCGGGGATATTTCAAAATCATCCTGCTACTGTCAAAGAAAACATTAATACGCATTTACTCGTCGCTGTATCCTGCACACAAGCACAAGTGACAGCCACATTTTTCATCTTTGTCTTTAAAAGTGTTTAATGACAGATGCTGTAACTACTAGTGAGAGATTGTTTTGATCATCAAACACTAAACATGACGTTGTAAAGCTTTAGCATAGGACTGCGTCATTATGTAATACAGTATACATTATGTATTATGTACACAAACACAACAAATTTGTTCGTTGCTCACGTTCGACACGGTAGAAATCAGGATTTTGGTCATTATTAAAATTATTACAGTTGACACTATGTCATCATTCTCCTGCATTCAAACATGTAACAGATTTTTAAAATGAAGACAGTTTCCCTTTATGGTTTTCTTTTCTTCACGGCATTCACACAAGTTGGAAAGGCGCTGGGGTTTGATGTGACATCCTGATTGATTATATAAAAGTATCGTCATCATATCACACTTTAAAAGCCAAACAAGTTATAAACCCATAAAAGAAAAATCCTATTTGCAATTCAGCATTTTTCTCAGTTTTTGGAATCATATTTTGAACTACACAATGTTTCTTTCCAGTATCGGCTCCTGACTCAGAATCCGTCCGAACCCGAATCTGCTCAGATCCAGCGTTTTAAAGTTTCCGTCCAGGATCAGCTCGGCCACAGCGCGACCCACGGCGGGAGAATGTTGCAGGCCGTGACCGCTGAAGCCGGTGGCAAAGTACATGTTGTTGACGTGAGGGTGAAAACCAATGATGCCGTTCTGGTCGAAGGTGTTGTAGTCGTAGAAACCTGCCCATGCGCTGGTCACCTGAGGACATGAACAAGACCACGTCTTCAAGCAGGTGATGCAGCACACGATTACATATCAAAGTCACTGTCCTGTTACAAGTCATATTTATGTATGGTTAACTTAGTGTTACGTTTATTTATATTTCTTTAGATAAATGTATCATTCATAACCGGAGGTGACATCACTGGAGGAAGGAAGTGATGTAATTGAACAGGATGTCACTCAGAAAATGAGAAGAAAGCCAGGACGGCATGGTCAGCCATGCCAGACAATCCAGTGTCATCCACATACATCCCATGCCCTTTAGCCTTATTTTGCATACTTGTAGATGACTATCTTTGAGGTAATGTTGAGTTTGGGTTGTTATAGCACATATCTATGCTATCATCCACACATTAAGTCAATGGGGAAAAAAGGACAGTGATAAATGACTTAAAAGAGCATCTAATGCACAAGCAATTAAGTTAATACAGCAATAAGAGTTTGGGCCTGTGGCTTGCAATTGTTTGTTGGGGTTGATTAGGCTGTCGATTGTTATGGTTTAATGATATGAAGTTAATTTGTGTGAATTTGAACACTGTAAAATGACTCGCCGTGATTAATTATGATTTGGACTCTATGTTCCAGTTTCACCTTTCCCTATGTCAATAAACCGGTGGACACAGTCTGGTCTTCAGAGTCTTGATGTGGGGAAGGAGTTTAGCCGACTGCCTAACAGAGGCGAGGGCAGTACAGTCTACATTATCTTGCCATTAGACGTCCTCTTTTTTTGGACTGGAAACTAGTTTGTTGCCTTGTGAACCGCACACTTCCAAAAACCAAAGTCCACAGAGAAAGTTGACAATTTTACACCACAGCACAGAGGAGTTGTTGATCCACTGCTGCCTCCATCAAAAACATCAGTTTCCAGTTGAAAAAGGTTATCTAATTGTGAGTTTAAGTGGCTAACATATTCTTACGATACCATAGATTTAAAGGGGAGTACATTCGATGAGGTGAACTTTTCACTAAGTGGCTGTTGCAGTGGCCAAACCTTTTTTCAAACGCCGCTGTTAATGTGTTAGAGGGGCGACGCTGACAGAAACATAACTCAGACTTTGGTCTTCAAATCTGAAGCTCCTTACAGGTTAACAGATATTACAAGCGAGGAAAGTGTCTCCAGCCTCACCTTAAGTTTCTCAAAGGCAGGGATCCGATGGGCCAAGTTGGGCCAAATCTTCTCCACAAAGAACTCATGATCCACCTCCAGATTTCCAGTGTCCGGCTCTTTCTCCTGAGAACAAACCAACCCCCACAACAGTCACATCTTCTATTAAAGTTAATTCACTCTTTTGTGCAGAAATAATCAAGGAAACAACTAACAAACCTCTTCTGGCGAAGCTCCAGCGATGTAGTTTCCTCCCAATCCCTCTCTTCTGAAATAAACTCCAGAGTAATCGATGAGGAAGGGAGTGTCCAGACCTGGACCTTCAGGACAGTGGAACACATACACATACCTGGAAAACACAACATATTTTCACTTTTTCTTTTACAGTGTAATTTTATCCTGAGTAAACTGTTCTCCTATGCTTAAAGCTCCCGATAAACATTTCCATTTTTCTGGTATGAAAGTCCATGAGTCAAAATATGTCATAGATTGTGACAATAATGGTCTTATTAATGATATCAGAGGAGTTGGTGACATTTTAGAGCTTTAAAGATGGTTTTTCTTGACATTCAGCTTTGAATAAGCAATGATTGAGAGAAATAATTGCCATAAAATGTATTTAAAATTCAACAGTGGGACTTTATACACCGTTATACCTTAAGTGTGATGGCATTAGGATTTAGTGTTACATATATTCTACGAGAGAACATTTATAAAATAATAATATAGTAGCAGTATATTGTGATTATTTTGAAATGTTGCTATTGTGAATTTGATTCATAAATGGTACAATTCATTATTTCTTTGCATTTGCCAATTTCATAAGAAATAAAGTGCGATAATTTGAACACAATCTTATCCTACTGCTGTTTTGTCAAAGATTTGCATATTGTTCTTGCTCATGTTGAAATTTCATTTATTTTGTGATCAAATTTTCAGGAAACATCTGCCCTTTGAGTCAATCAACCACCTTTTCCGAGGCTCAACAGGCAGAGAAATTCCAGCGATGGTGTTTTTGGCGCCGGAGCCAATTCTCAGCATCTCTGCCAGTTTATTTGAAAAGGCTCCTGCTGCATTCACCACAATGGCACATTCCACGGGCTGGTACTCCAGGCTGTTGGGCATCTGCACCTGCTCCACACAGTTCACATGTTGTCATTTAACACTGGCAGTTCAAAGTGCAGGGCTGTGTTTTTTATGTTTGAATGAGGTAGTAGAAATTTAATAGAACTACACTTTAAAAGTAGCAGTTAAAAAGATACACATATGTAAATTAAACGACACAAAGACAGAAGATGTGTGTTACAGCATGTTCCACTGGTAGAGACTGGACAGAAACTGGACAGAACCAGAATGAGCTGTTACTGATTCACCAAAAGATTTCTGTCTGTGTTTTTCTGTCGCACAAACTCTCACAGTCTCACTTACCTTCACCGATTTGATTCTCTTTACATCCAAATAATCGCCGTCAGCCGTCATTGCCATGTTCACCGAGTACTGAAAATCTGTGGGTGAGGAAAAAAAGGTCAGTGCACAGCAGCAGCTGATCAAACCTGATCTTTATTTTTATCTTTAGAGCTGAGGGAGCTGACGTCACGCAACCGCAGAAATGGCATTTTGGCAGGAAACTGGCAGTGTGTATGTGAGACAACTTGTCTCTACGCAAGCTGTTTTCATAAAACGTTAAGATCACCAAAGATCCTGAGAGGCATTATGGCTATAAAACACAATTAAGGTGAGCGCTGATGACGAAGTGCTGGGAACCACAGACAAACGGACGCATGGCCGTGAATCACGACGCTGAAGTTTGCATCCTGATTTGCAGCTTCCCGGTCAACAATAATTGTGTTTTTACACTTCTTACTGACAATAAAACCTTTATTTTATTTGACAAAGTTAGGGGAACATTCGTTATACTGAGCTGCACCTCAGTGTCAGATTCACTACCAGACCACACCCCCCTGCACTGCTCCCCACTCCCCCTCCCTCCCTCAGCTCTTAGCCCACTTGTTGGCATTGGATGCACTTAGCTTCAGAGGAGAGGGGTTTAGTTGTCAGGGAGCTGAGACCAACCTGTGACCTCTCCATGGCACTGGACAACTCCCATGGTGATGGCCTTCCTCCTGAAGGCGTTCAGCAGAGACCAGGGATCAAACCAGCCTTCGTTCTCCAACCCTGGAGGGCAGGACATGCGACAATGACGGTTAGCGAAAGGCAGAGTCTGACCTGAACCAGGTCTGAAAGGTCTTAATCTGATCACTCACTCAGGACAGACGTTAAAACAGGTCTGAAAGAAGCCTAAAATCTATAAAAAGTCATTGCACTGCAGGTCATATTTTAACAGCACTCACCATACGAACCAAGTGCCACTCCATCTGTGTTTATCCATGGAAATTTCTCCTTTAGTTGTGTGGGAGAAAGGAGTGAAACTTTGGCTCCAGCGTACCTGGAATCAGATCACGGAGCAATGATATGTAAAAACAGCAGCAGCAGCAATGACTCTGCAACTGAAACTCTCCAAATACTTCAATTTACTTCTTTGTTAGCACTTGATTTCTATAAAACACAGATGTATTGGACAAAATGGAGCCAGAACCTCTGAGTGTTGTAGTTCTCCTCCATGATGTGAGCCACATCCTCACTGGCCAGGAAGAGGTATCCAGACTGGTTAAACTGAAGATCTATGGGGTCTTCATTTAAGACGCTGAGGTTATCCTGAAAGGAGACGAGGAGAAAAAAGGCTGGGATAAACTAGACCACACGTGTCAAACTCAGCCCCCTCATTTGTGTTTTGCTGCCTCTTGTTCAGGTATTTAGTATTATTTAGTACAGGAAATAAATGGCTAAGATACATGTGAGTGGAGGCCTGTAGGTGAAATACAGCAGAGGAAATCAGTTGATGGATGGAAATTCCATTACTATATATACACACAATAATATACAGCTAATTTAAATGGAAAATCATTCATAAATTATCTTTTTGAGAGTACTGATGTGAACCTACTGTAAATTTGAAACTGTCAGCCAGCTCTATTTAGCTCTTGTCTGAGTCTATTCCATGGGTAAATCATTTAAACTTATTTTACGAAATAAAAAAAATCATTGCATTCACTGATATTTCTATTATATTAATTTCAGATTGTTTTCTTTATTTCATCTATATGGTTTGTTCTGCATTTTATATTATTTGACCTTGTCTGGCCCTCATCTTGGACACAGTTTTTCATTTTGGCCCATGCTATAATTGAGTTCGACACCCCTGACCTAGACCAAGAAAAAGACCAAGACCTGGGCCAAGTCCAGGACCAGGCCCAGAACCAAGACTAGGAACAAGTCTACGACCACGCTGCTATCAGCAGACGCTTAACTTAAATGTAACATAATCAAGTGCACGCTTCAAAATAAAAGTCAAATTATTTTTTAGATGGGCACAACATATCAACAAGCTGCAGCCTAAATAATAACAAAATGTGTAAAAAGCAAACAAATATCAGCTGACACAGAAGCTCACATATTAATATAAAACACTGTGTCACCGTTACGTGTAATGATTTGAAGGCCTGTCATTCATTGTGCGACTCCAGCGTGACCTACATTAATGTTCCTCATGAATTCCGCAGAGGCCAGGGAGAGGTGGATGTTCTCAGGCAGGGAGAACTGCTGCCGGATCCCCCCGGCAGAGAGCACCGTGGAGGCCCGAGCGTACTGTCGACAAACGCGTAAAAAAAAGAGGGAGCAGTTAATAAGAGAAATCAATGGGGTTTTGTAAGAAAGAAAGAAAAAAAAAAGCTGCAATCTGTTAATACTTGTCATGTAAGACTTACAGTCAAACGCAGAGTCTACATTTAATCAGATTTCCTTGGATGAAAGGATTAAAGTTTGCCTATAATATGAAAAGAAAGTCATAAAACTGTCACTCAGAACTCCTACATTTGCACAGTTCTTCCAGCATGACCCAGGGGAGAAACCATTAAACTCTCGAGTAGATGCAAATGTACAGGCAGATCCAGGATTTTCATGACATGACAAGGTGTGACGTTAACCTTGGCAGAGGTTTACATTCTACAAGCGCTTTTCCAGTTTTCACTACGTTTGTTTTGTCTGATATTTGGTTGTTGTGGTAACATGTTTTTTTTTTTTTCAAGAAGGGAAACATTTTGAGTTCACTCAGTACATCTTTCCTCTCCACACATGAATTAAAACATAATGAGAGAGTTTTGGGGCAAGTGTTAACATCTTTTCTCTCCGGTCGGCTTCATTTGGCAAGTCTGTGCCACTGAGGTAAATCTGAAAGAAGCATTTCAAACACTTTACTCGTAAAATAACACATTTGAACTTAAAGATGTAGAGCAGTGGATAAACAACTCCTTTGGTGCAGGATGAGTTTAATGGCAAGAAAAAGGAACAAATGTATTCGTAAGATTCTTGTAGACACAAGTTATAGATATTATTAAACGAGCCTTTTGTTAAGTGGGTAAAATGTCCCCACTAACAAGCATGCAATTGGTTTACTCGCACTGACTATACGTTTGTACCTTGCACCATCAACCTTCAGAAGAAGATCCAACCTATCAGTTTAAGTCGAAACATAATAAGGATAAGCTGTGTGTGTGTGTATGAATCCTGGCTGCATAAAAAAGCAGGTGATTCAAACAAATGCCTGATTAATCAATTATGTAATTATCCTGTAAGCAGAAGGATAAGCAGAGTTTGCATGGTGCATGAGGTTTGAAGATGTGAATTATTATTATTATTATTACTGTTTAGACCCTGACAATGTCTGTTTATTCAATAAAAAAAAAAAAAAAAAAAAAAAAAATCAATGGTTTAGAAAAATGAACTATAACTGTAGATGAGAAGTGGGCTGCTCACCGTTGGGTCCTTCTCCACCACAACCACCTTCAACGCTTCTCGCATTCCCTCCTTCTGCTTCAGCCAGTAGGCGATGGACCAGCCCACCACACCCCCACCCACGATCACAATGTCGGCCCTCTCCGGAGGAAGGTTCGGGTTTATCACAAAGGGATTCCAGCTGCTGCCTGGCAGTGCGTCTGCAGCCTTCTTCCTCGTGGCTGCAAACTGAGCCTCCAAATCTGATCCGGAAAAGTAGGAATTTTACACTTATTTGCAAATATGTTGAAGATGTTGTCACACACTTTGCAACTCCAGACATTTTCCGAATCTTTAGTTAACACCCTCCAATACGGCATATATATTAATCCTCAATCAAATAGAAAATATTAGATTTATAGTCGGTTTAGTGGTGTCGTAACCTGTGAGAAGTACGTCAAGCAGGACTAACAGATATTGGCAGGTGAACAAAAATAAATGAATGCTGGGTGATTAGTTGAATGCCGAATTGTAGAGAGGCTTCTTAGAAATAATTACAGATGTCCAGCGGTGACATACACGTTTGATTTATTTGTGGATGAACGTCTTTAAATAAATGTGGATATTTTCAGACTGTAAAGTTGCATAGATTAGCATATGGGACATATAACCGGATGTTCCCCCACCTTTGAAGAAGTCATTCCGCACAGGTGTGCCCGTGCTCACGCTTCGACAGGACGGTAAGTGTCCGTGTAGCCACGTGTGCTGTTCTGTCACCAGCCTGGACGTCAATAATCCGCGAGCCGCCGTCACCTTCACATGCAGCCTCCGCCACCTTAGCATGGCTGGACACCTTAGCATGGCTGATTAGCCAGCTAGCTCATGCGCTAGCTAGCTGTTGGGCTAACCGAACAGAACCAGAAGAACACCGTGTTAACGACCAGATCGAAACACAACACACCAGTTACTGCACGCATGTCCTATTTGAACTGGGACAGTAGGAATTCTAGTGTCAAGTGACACTACGGCAAATACACAAAAAACGACGATTACAGACCGGATATACAGTGCAGTTTTCAAAATTAAAGCACGTATTTTAAAACATCTGCCTTAAAACATTCTTGTCTGTTTTTAGTTTTGGAAGTCACATTTTCACTTTTGATTAATCAGATTGTTTTAATTCAATAATCTGTTTCGATCTGTAAAGTGTGCCGTGACTTCTTATGGTCCCAAACTCTTGTCATGTGCTATGGTCTGCTGTATGTTGTTTGCTTATTTTTTGTATTTGTTGTTGTTGTTGTTCTAACTTTTATTCTCTCTCACACACTCATTTTCTACCGCTTTATCCACTGAGGGTCGCGGGGGCCGCTGGTGCCTAACTCCAGCTGACATAGGGCGAGAGGCAGGGTACACCCTGGACAGGTCGCCAATCCATCACAGGGCCACACATGGAGACAGACAACCATTAACTCTCACATTCACACCTATGGGCAATTTAGAGTGTCCAATTGGCCTAATCCCCAAATCTGCATGTTTTTGGACTGTGGGAGGAAGCCGGAGAACCCAGTGAGAACACACGTGCACACGGGGAGAACATGCAAACTCCTTGTAGAAGGCCCCTTGTTCTGACTGGGTTGAGAACCCGGGAAACTCTTGCTGCAAAGGCAATTTTATTCTTCTTTTGGTTTTTTTTCTTTCTTTCTCCTCTTGACACCAACCTGCCAATGAGACTGGAGATGGAAATAAGCCACCGGGCTACAATCTCACATATTTACAAATCAAGTTCATTAGTATGTACTGTCCCATTTTTATTTTTTTTCTTAAACTACTCAACATTTTGCAACAGTTATTGGCGAAGTTGCATTTTGCAGTTAACTATCCCTCGCGCCACGCTTCCATTACGTGTGCGTTTTAAAACCGAACGTAGCCTTGAGTTAGTATTAAAACTGTGTTGTGGAGCTACTGTAAAAACATGGTGGTCCAAAATAGATGTAGCACGTACCCTGCTGCTACTTATTTTGGTAATGGAAAATAACAGTTAAAACACCCAGGAGATTGTACACCTAAACAAAAATGTAATATAAATGTTTTATCTTCAAAACAAATCAAATTAAAAATAAATTTTACCCACATTTTTATACACTTGACCTTTAAGTGGGAGTTATTTTGAGATACATATGCATAGTCATTGTGCTATTTACAATACAATTTTAACACACTGCCAGTTTGAAGAGGGAGACAAGAGAAGTGGACAACAGATGTAGTTGCTTTCCCTGAAAAATGCCATGTTTTCATGACCATTTATTTTATTTTGAAAAATGCCAAGGGACGGTTAGTCATGTTCCTGCAAACTTGACACCCTTTTTTTTTATAAGGAGGTGGTGGCTCATCATGTGATCACAAAGGACCAGTCAGGTGAAGGAGAATCCCAAACGTTTCATTTCCACCCCATTATGTGAATTCCTAAATAAAAGAGACTTTCACTTGAAATTATTTTAAATAAAACGACTATATCTTTTTTTTAAAATCATCATATGCTAGTTTGGCTTTAAAGATAATTGATATATTCAATAAATGTTTGTATTTATGATCTTATAGACTATGGTTCTGATTTGTACTGTTTAGAGTTGTAACCTTTGGATCTAGTTTAAAGCAATAGTATTTTTGTAATCTAATTTAATATGTAAACACTTAAACCATATTTTACCCACGTTTTTAATGACTCTAGTTACTGTATGACAGGAAACCACACATATTAAAGACTACAAATTAGGACACTTAAAGCAGAACTTTCTTTTTTTTTTGAATCATCATTTCAACACAAAACACATGTTCTACACATCAAATATACATGTGTAGAACAGTTTTTGGAAAATATTCCGCTTAAATGTAATTACCTCTGCCAAGAAGATTATGTTGTCTGTCATGTAGTGCCTGTTTGTGAGAAGCACAACTCACAAGGTAAAGAAAATGTTTTTGACAGAACATTCTGGGGATGTAGTTCATGGCCTAAAGAAGAATCGATTGATTGGACTTTGGCGGTGATCTGGGATCTGATCTGGATTCGGTATTTGTTTAAAACAATTGTTAAACTTGCGAGGTAGAGGAGTGTAGCAGCCTTGCTGGAGGATTGTGCTCTCTTGAGTGCTTTGTCCCGTTTGTCATTCATCTTTTTTTCGATGGAGTCTGATGTACTGTGTTTGCTTTCAAATTTAAAAAACAAAGCAGCAATGACCAAAAGCTTTGTCCCTGCACAACTGGTCCTGCTACTTCCATTTTCTTCTCCAGGAAGCTCTCCATAGTCCAACCCCGTCTACCACCATGCTCCTCAGCAGCTTGTTCTCCCCTTCCATGTGAGAATGGCACCTCTCTAGCTCCAGGTACCCCTGCACCAGCTTCTTCTCGGACGTATTGGGCAGCTTCTCCCCGCATGGAAGGTCTCCAGTTCCTCACAGAAGTTCCTCTGGAGAAACTCTTCCCTTGTTTCAATGCTGAAGTCCAACTCCTCCTCCTGATGCTCATCCATCAGGTACCTTGTGGTGTTGTGGGGAGCCATTGGGTACCATTGGGTGAACATCTCTAATTTCAGGTACTCCTGCACCAGCTTGTTCTCCTCTTCCATGTGGGAATTGCATCTCTCTAGCTCCAGGTACTCCTGCATCCGCTTGGTCTGGGACATATTGGGCAGCTTGTCCACATGGAACGTCTCCAGCTCTTCACAGAAGTTTCTCTGGAGAAACTCTTCCCTCGTTTCAATGCTGAAGTCCAACTCCTCCTCCTCATGCTCATCCATCAGGTAACGTGTGGTGTTGTGAGGAGCCATTGGGTACCACTGGATGAACATCTTGTCTTGTAAACAGGTGCCTCCGTCCCCCTGTCTTTCATTTTGGACTCTAAAGTCTTTGCAGAAAAGTTTATCAAAAGTCTCACTGATTTTGTGCCTCTCTGTCGTGGCCTTGAGACAGTTTCTCTTGTTGACCCGGCTCTCGTTTAAATCATTGTTGGAGTTGGTGGGTAAACCCTCGTCTTGTGGTCCGTCTGCACAGTTCCCCCCCTGTGGGATAAGATTAGCATTAGCCTCTGCATGAACATTATCACTCAAGTGAGGCTGAGCTAAATTTGGGAGGTTGTTTCTGCCAGCTAAGACAGTTAAAACCTCCCTACCGTTCTCTGCCTGCTGCTGCAGCTCGAGCTCGTGCCCTGGTCTGGTGCTGGACTGGAATTGCTCCAGATTCTCTTGGCTGTTACCTGAAGAGATAAAGCAGATAGGGGAAAATGATTAAAGAATGAAAATTTCAAAAAATAAAACTGCTACTGCTCTGACCTCTGGGGACCTTAATGGTCCAGTTTGTACCTCAGCTCTGATTTTGGCCAGTTTTTGCTGGTTGTTTGAATTACTGAATTATTGTCATGAACCATAAAAAAGTTGAAGATATTAATCAGTACTTTCACAATTCAGTTCATTAATTAATCCATGTATCAATCTAAAAATCAACAGATTGCGATGCTCCCACAAAGCAAAGCTATTCTGTGTTTTGTTCGGACACTGCACAATTGTACAATCAGCAAAATGTAAAAACAACAACATTAAGGCTGTTGCAAAAGGTGTTACTTTCATTTAAAGGTCAAAACTGAAAACATCAACTGATGTTTTTTTGACATGTTTAACTTAAAAACAAAAAGTATAGAATAAAAGATGTAATTTAATTAAGAAGGAAGAAGGAGATTGTTGCTGTATCATCCTCTATTGGCCTGGAAATGAATTGTTTGCCAATCCCCCTTTTCTTCACCACAGAAACACTGAATGAAGTGTCATGTTTTAGTCGTAAAAAAATTACATTACCTGTCATATTGGTCTGCTTCCTCTGTCTGTAGCTTCTGCTCCAAACTGTAGATGATGGTGATGAAGCAATTTGTTATACTGAACTCAAAAACTAAGAATTGATGTGCGATGTCTAGTCGATGTATGTATGAATGTGTCTTTGCCGTGTCAGTGTGCTACAAGAAAACATTAAAGAAGTATGGTTCTTTTGAATCATCATAGTCACTTTGAAAAGGAATTCTTGTCGATAAAGACTGAGGTCAGCACTCTGTAATGAAATATTTCAGACTATTAATAGCTCGAGTTCCATGTATCATCCAAAAACTATTTGTTAAATTGTAACTAGACCTTCTTTCTATACGTTCGGGCAGGCTGTACACTAAGAAGTGGGCTAACTACACCTGCAACTCCAAAAGTCTCGTCCTTTTATGTGATGTTGTCCTTTGTGATGTCATAAAAATGATGACACAGGTAGCCATGGCAGCAGAATTTCCCCTGCCTTTGATGTCTACTGTTCATTAATTTTTCATGGAAAATGTGTTGTATTTTTGTGATTTTCCTGGTTACTCAAAAAATGTAAGCGTCTAAATGCAATTGTGTCATTTTTAAAAAATTTATAATTTATATTTGGGGGTTATGTCAAAGCTGTGGGACAAATTTTCTGGGAGAAGATGAACAATAAAAAAGGATGTTATAGTTGTGAATGTTGCTTTTTATTTGTTATCACCGTTATTTGAATGTTCATCGTCATTATCATCATGAGTTGTAATACAGTTCATATGCTTTTAGTTTTGAACGGAAGTAGTACGCCTCTCGGGGCTTTTAATCTGATAAACAGGATGTGTGTGTTTTTATTGTGACCAACTTGACGTTCGTGTTTTCTGCTCCCTGGGGCCACAGTGTTTTCAACGGGACTCAACTTACCACATTACCGGACTCGCCATGGCCGCTTGATCCGGCCTGAAGTATCATCCTTTGCCTCTCTTTCTCCGAGACATTTGCACAAACTTTTCCAGATAAACTTTAGACTTTTGTGTTAGTTTTTATGTCAAGAAACGAGGATGCAACCCCCACCGAGAAAGGTGAGTTTTTCCCCGTTGTAGCCTCGGAAGCTAACGTTACTTGGTCTGGAAACGCTCTCGACGAACTGGTGCATATTTAATGGTTGAAAGTCTACGCTTTGTTGCTGCTCGGCTGCTTTCATCGCCAAATTTGCGTTTTTTTACACAGCTTTTATGCACTTATTAGTTTAAACTGCGTTTCTCTTTTCTTCATAAAGCAGTAAAGGGGGAAAAGTTTTTAAAAAGTCCCATGTGCCGCAGTTCTTTTTAGGGAGAATAGCCCCGTTAATGCGCCCCGTTCCCTCTCGACTGTCCAGCCAAAACGCAGTCAAATTCTGCACATTCATACAGTTCCGTTAGTGTTTGAGCGCGAGTCTCTTAGGAAAATAACTCGCACATTATGAGAAATAACGTTACAGGGGTGTTGTGTTACATCGGCACCCAAATGATTCGCAAAGCGACTTTATAAGTTAAAATACAGCTCACTTAACACCGATCCTGTCGCCTTCCACGGTCCTGCAAGATAGTGGCAGCGGTACTGTAAAGTTATGATTTTATACAAATAAGAATAGTTTTCCCTTTTTGGCCTATGCCGATTTTAAGACAGCAACGTTTTTTTTTTTTAAAGTAGCCATTAAATTTAACTATTCTCTGGCATTAAAGTATGATTCACGTACAGGAACAGTAAAATAACAGATTTATTTAAGTGTAGTTTGGTGCATTTTTTCCCCTCAAACATAGGAAGTATGGAGAAAAGAAGAAAAACAGTCGTTGTCGTCACGGAGTATTCATAACTTTAAATTAGAGCAGACACAGTAAGAGTAAACGCTTGTTTTTAAGTGGGTTAGTTTGTAAGAATAAACATGAAAACACAAATTTCAGCTCAGGCTGATTCTGATGTGGAAAAAAAAAGTTAGTGTGTGTGTGTATCATATTTCAACAACATGGCTGTGCAGCACAGAGAAGTGACCATTTCTTATCCAGAATGCTGCTATTATTTATAACAATTATCAGATGAGTTAAATTTGATTAGAAAAGCTTTGTGTACTGTAAAAGAAAATATGGTTTACTGATAAATTTGTGTTTTGTGGATGTTATGTCATAGCCATTTTAGCCATAAGGGAATTATTGTAGATATTTAAATTATAGTTCCTTCTGAATATCATGAATTTAAGCAGACTCCCTGACTCTTTGAGTTGACAGGTGACTCCTGCTGCACACTCCTAAGTTTGTAACATTTTAAATGATGGAAATGGCACATTTGATATTAGAAAACTCACAATTTAAACATCCACCTATCAGTTTCTGATTTGAATATGAGCCATAAATCAAATGAGGAACAGATGTTTGCCCATTGACAGTGCTTCGTGTTATCAGTAATAATGCAACCTGGTCTTTGCACGTTATGATTCATCTAACTGCCAATTATAAACCCACAGAGACTCGCAGCATGACACAGATAGTGCCTGAGATCATTTTCATTTAAACAAGTGGATCTGTAAGAGTTGACACTGGTTCAAATGTCATGTAACTACAAAATAAGTCTATTTTTACATATATGTGTTACCTCACCATTCTTCTGATACTTGATTGTTTCCATTTGAATAAATCAACAAAATTTGTATTTATGTAAACAATCAGTAGTAAGACTTCATGATCTTCATAAAAGGTTGATAATCGCCACCAGCAGATGTAACTGCCTGTTCTCTTATTATTAGGGATGTTAAATTTTGTATAATGTTCTCGTTGTAAGCAAAATACACTTAAAAACACAACAAACGTTGTTTCGGAAAAGACACGTATAAGATATATCTAATGCTCCTCTGCCATGGAGCTCAATTTTGTCAAATAACTGTTTACTGCTTCTCTCGGCATCCTTTTAATTATAAATGTGTTTAACTGCAGTTGTGTTTGCTTCATTTGTTGAACAAGAAATAATCCAGCGTTGTGTAAAATATGTAGCCGCACTGAAGAAATGTTTTTGGGTTCACTCGGTCTGTTGATCATTAACAAACTGATTTATTGTATTGTTGATAAATTTTCAGAAAATAGTTGAAAAAATAAAAGTTAATCTAAGCCTGAGACAACATATTTAATTTGCAAAAATGCCATATTTTTATCATACCTAAAAAGCATGTTGTTTAGATAATTTCTTTAAAGCCTAACTGTAACTTGAGGTTTGAATTGTTGATGACTGCTGATTTTACTATTTTGTGATATTTTATACTCAAAACTGTACATTTATCACAATATCTGCCTCAGATCAGCATTACCATCCTCTCGTTCAAATATTTTAATGTATTCGTCAGGTAAACAAGTGATAGTTTTATTGATAATAAAAATAATAGTCAGATTTATTGTCTTGTCTGAGTAAGGAACGTAGCACATTCACAAATTGAGGTGTTAAAATTATGCAAATTTGACATTTTTGCTTGAAAAATAAAAGTGTGGAATTATCTATGCACTGATTACGCAATAGATTAGTTTGTTTTTTAAATAGTTTACAAAAAAGTCATGTTTTTTTCAGCTTCTTAAATGTTAATATTTTCTGTTTTCGTTGCTCCATATAACAAATAAATCATTATAATTGAGTAAATGTAGTTTTTGGACAAAACAAAACAATTTAGATAGCCAGTTCGAGGTTTGAGAAACACGATCAACATTTTCTGACATTTTATGGACCAAACGACTTGATGGATTGTTTGATAAGAAATAATAATTAGTTGCTGCCCGAGAATTCTGTTTGATCTCAGTATCAGTTGTGATGATTTAACTCAAATGTGGCTCATGATGGAAATAAGGCAGAGAGAGAATACTTATACCTCCCACAAAACTTGGTCACTTTGCTTCTTAATTAATGTAATGGCCAATTAAACACCTACAGAGGCTGATTGTCACCTGGTCAGAGCTCCTGCCTGATAATGAGTGTAGCTCATTTTCACCAGCACCAGCTGTGAGCTCAGCTGAATCAACACAGGCCTCCAGAGTCTTTGGAAAAGCCGTGGGGAATATCTCGCCCAACAGCCCGTGAGGCTTTCAAATGGGTCAAATCGTGTCTTCAGGTTATCGGCTGAAGTAAAGAGACGTCAAATCTTTCAAATCCGGTCTGATAATTCTTTTGTTGTTGTTGTTTTTCTTCTCCTCCAGGTCCGGGTCACCCAGGAGCTGAAACACATTCATGCAGAGCAGATGAGCAGATTACACATCAAACACCAGGCAGAGTGTGACCTCCTGGAAGACCTGAGGTGAGCAGTCAGAGGTCCAGCTGTAGCTGGGTACATGAGGTGGATGGAAGAGTAAAACACGGCATTTGCTGTTGTCAGGGTTTGGTACAGTTCATATTTGAATTGATACCACACTGCGTAACAGTGCCCAATGGTACCGTTGTGGGGTGCTTTACTCTCTCTGTAACAAAAATGCAGTTTAATGTATGAAAATGTTATAAACTCTGAAATTGCTGTGTACAGTGGGCATAGATACAAAACCAGAGAGCTTGTGTTTTGCTTCATAGTTGGATTCTTTTTCTCTCTGTTGGACCTAGTTCACTCTAGTTCATAGTAAGCGGCAGAAAAGTTCATGATCCTCTGTAACGCTTGAACCCAGTGCAGCTGTCTCACTCGGAGCTCACGCTTCACTTTGATGCAGCCTTATGTACCGACAAGTTGCACTGATTTGGTTTGATACGATTCTTCCTAGTAACATATTTTGGTCATTATCAATAAAAATACATCCATGCACAACCAACTAGTTTGGGTACTGAACTCTGTACTTTTTGCCTTGGTTCATGCAAAATGATTTTTAGCTAATAGTCTGATTGAGGTTGAGTCTTGTAGCTTGCGGCCACTTGCGTACAGTCGACACGTGATCATTAGTTGAGAACACGTCACACGCCCACCCAACACGTCACAGGAACCACATCGTATTCCCAACATGCTGGAAATTTGATCCGAGTCCACAACATCACCAGCCACTCCAACCAATTTGGAGACCAGGAATGGCTGCTGAAATGTGAACAGGAATATGTGGTGCAGGTTGTGCTGCTGTGGCAGAGTTAGTGGGAGTACGCAAATAAATGAATAGATAAATTTGAGGTCTGGTTTTAACACTGGGGTTTGTGTTTGTCCATCTTTAGCTTTATTGCATATAGCAGACTGATTTTAATTGTTCGCTTGAGTGTAGCGCCTTATTTTCACTCCACCTGTGTCTCCTGTGCTCCGTGTTTGAAGCCTCGCTATCATGAGAGAGACCAGAAGCGGGGAATCGAACAGAATGTGTAAAGAACAGCGGAAAGGGCTATATGCACACAAACTGAGCTGGAATAAACCAAGTGCCACTCGCAGAGGAATTGTTGGGGAAGTACTGAAATGGTAGAGGCGTGTGAATTTAAGCAGTGCTGGTTCATTGGATGCACAGCGATCCTACTGCTTGAAAATCGTGAAGAGTGATCTCGGTTCACTCTATCAATTAACATTTGTCTGACAGTGCCCATCATTCAGCCCAATTCTTTGTACGTTAACTAAATTTGGATGCCTTTCCTCAAACATCCTACAGCACTTAATTAAAAGGTTGGACTTGTTTATGCTTCCATTCAATTAAAAGCTAGACAGTTGGCATCGTCCGCCTTCTATAGGAGGAAGTTTGTTTTCCCACATACTTGAATGGATTCATTCTGCACGATCTCTTTGTGGCACTTTGGGAATAAATATACCCTTTTGGTGTTGTTTGATAAGACTTTTTCCACCATTCAGATAATGACTATCAGCTCAGAGACACACAGACTGTGCTCAGATGTGAAGGCATTTTAAAGGTTGCGGTTGTGTTGGGTTGAGTTGACAGCCTTCTGGCTCCCCACTTCCTGTTTGTGGTCGGTGGCGGAGCTCTGAACCTCCAAACAGCTGGAAGTTAAGGTCATAGAGAGCTGCCAGATGTTCTGACGGCCCTGAATGGCTCGTCGTGGGAGGCTCAGTAACATTACTCCACCAGAAACAATGTAAAACTCGCTCAAGGCTCACTTCCCGATCACGGAATGATTCAGCAAACTGGAAATTGCATCTATCTGGTTGTCAGCAAAAGCTCCGTTTGGGGAAAATGGCAGGAAGTGTGAGGAGGGGGGGCAATGGAAGAGAGGGAGCTTTGGAAATGTGGAGAAAAGGAAGGGAGTGAAATACGCCAGATTGTTTCGAGTCAGGGTGGAGCATGGCAGTCAAGTCTGGACATGTTTAATGATGATTTGACTCCACTTAAATTTCTTCCCAGGGCACTGACCTCTTTTCTTTTCTTAGCATTTTGTGTAAATTTTAAATTTAACCCGACTTGTTCCTGTTATTGTAATTCAACCCTTTTAACAGTTAATATTTACAGACATACCTTACATTTCTTATCACATTATGTATTCATGAAACCAGCAGGATGTTTTCAGCTATTTTAAAACATTTACATTTTCAGTTTGGTCAGAATGATAAAAAAAAGTATGAACTCATTGTTTGCGAGGGAAATCCGTGAATCCATCGAGAGGCAGTAAAAACAGATCCCCCATCTACTGCTGCATCAGTAAAACTAAAACAAATGAGACAAAATAGTAAGTGTTCTTGGTATGGACATTTTTACAGATTACGTCATTTGAAATATCCCGCATTTAAGAGGAAGAGTAAAATAAGATTAAATAGAGGGAGAAATACAGACAGCTGGACTTTCCCTGATGACTCATGGGAGAAAATGAAGATGATTAGTTTTAAGTACTGGTGAGGAAACTGTAAATACTCAGGATAATGGCCATTGTTTTTACACAAAGACAAGAACTCAAAGACCAAACATTCAAATCTCGGTAAACAACTAATTGAATAATAAACAAAAAGTTAGTTAAAATGAATTTTTCCAAGTGTGATTTATGACATTTTTTTTTTAATCTATAAGACATGTAAAGTGATTTTCAATAAAAATATGATAAATTGAAATCGAGAAGTTCACCTAGTCAGATGGACCAGAGTTTGGTTCTAACCTGGGCCCTTTGCTACAAGGCTTATCCTAATTTAGGAGAATCTACAAAGTTCATATAGAGCTCTGGTAGCTGACGTCAAACAACCAAAGTAATGCCCTCTGGCAACAACGCTGCTCACCTCTATAGAGGAAACGGCATATAAATCAGGCAATATGTCAGACCGCTCGTCCCTTCGCCGGGCTGTTTTCATCATAAAAGTAACGATGGTGGATAGATGTTGTGCCAAAACAGACAAACAGACAGAGACAGACTACTGGGAGAACATACATGATCACCACAGATCCAGACACATGGCGGAGGTGAATCACTGCTATGAAACGTGCTCACAGCGAGCAGAACGGGGACGGGGCGATGGGAACAAACGCAAGCAACGCATTTCTTGATTAACTCTTGGTAAATCATGGACTGAGACTAGATTTCTAGTGACAGCAGCTCTGCCTTTAACTGGTAGACTCCAGAGTTGAATATTTGTCACAAAGCCAGATTGTGTCCATTTGTTTCCCTCCAGGCTCTTTTAAACTTTCAGCGAATCTCTGGCGTAAGATGAAGGGAAGTTAATCAGGAAGTTGAATATAAGGATATTATATGGATCAGATAGAGTCCGTCCGCCAAGTTTTATGATATATCGTTTTGTCTCTGTGGATTTAAAGTGCACAGTGAACTCTGACTGGTTGCATCCAGCACCGGCCCCTGTTGCTGTATCTTAGACTCCCAACTCGGCAGTTCATAAGGAGTCATGCGAGGTCCGGAGCTCCACTGGCTTTTTATTCACATGGATCCAGCGTTTTGGGAACTGATCTCAATATGTGCCACCTTTTGCGTTTCCTGTACACAGCCAATACTTCAGTGATGTCTCTTGCTCTCTTGCATTTGCTGTCACCACCTTCTTCTTCATCCTCTGCTTCTTCTTCTTCATGCACATGCTCCGCGTCTTCTTCTCTGTGTCTGGGATGTCTTTGTGGCAGCCTTACAGCGCCACATACAGGCCAGGAATATATACTACAGCATTAAGAGTTGTTTGGGGGTTTTTATGCATATCAAGACATTTCTTGGAATGATGCCGTTTTTTTATGGGGAACGTTTGGATCAGGCCTTAGATGTCTTCACTGGCGTCTGCACTATAATTCATTTTGTTCATGTTCCCTTTTTCTTCTTCTCCTCAGGAGTTTTAGCCAAAAGAGGGCAGCTGTTGAGAGAGACTACGCCCAGGTAAGTGATTCTGAATTCTTTGTGGTCTTTTCTCACACTGTTAAGTGAGGCTTGTTAACACATCACAGCCCTGCCTTGTCATTTGTGTTTCTAAAAATACAGTCTCTCTCTTTTTTTTTTTTTTTTTAAGATATTGTCTTAAAGACACCATTTTAAACTGGGGTTTTGAGGATGTGGGCCAAAGAAAGCTATATTTCCCATGTGGCCCTATAACCAACCTCATGAATAGTAACCAACCACTGAAAAAGACACAACAACAGAGAGAGCAAGACAGATCCTCTGGCTTGTTTCCTCCCTGCTGTGTTGTTCTTTTACCCACAGCTTCCTGAAGACGTCAATCGTCGGCCCGAAAATCCTCCTCTCTCCGGCTCTGTTCAGGTTTTGCAGTCATGTGAGGAATGTCCAACTCCAGCGTGAGGAGAGGGGGCATGTCCGTAGCTATTCAACGAGCAAACCTCTCATCTCTGTTGTCATACGCAGCAAAACACGCATGTGAGGTTTTCTCGTTGAAGGGTATGCTTGGTCCCTCCATTCTTCATACCTTAAAAAACAAAAAACTACACTTAACCATTCACAATTTTATTTTATGGTTTGCAATCTTGCTGATAAAATGAAATATGATAATATGATTGTGACTGTAAGGCGTGCATGTTGTCGCCATGTAATCGCCGCAAGCTCTGTAGTTTCAGTTGGCCTTGGTTTAGCTCGGAATCACAGGTTTGACATCTGGATGAGAGGATTTAGGCGGTTCAATTGCAAAATTTGGAATCATTGCCTGGATAAATCCCTCATAAAGCAATCCAAGGTTACACTGTCGGATTTGTGCACATTTAAAATGACCAGCGCTTTGCACCCAACACTTTAAGGTCATTGTCAGTTGTGGACGGGGATCACTTTCAGTTTTAGCCTGGTTAATGCAAGACTGCATCTTTATCTCATTTGAGGTTGAGTATGAATCTGGAAAGGGTGTTGTCACTTTTCGGAGACGTGACCCAACGAATGTAGATAACAATGCCTCTGTACGCAATTGGATAGACCTACAACCAGTGAGACCAATGATCTGGATGACGTATTCAGAGCGACGGAAAACGTTAAAAGGTGTGGTGGTTGTATTTTTTTTTTTTTTTTTTTTAAAGAGTGATGGCATGTCCAGCTATGTCGCAAGTTGGCGATATCATTAACAGTGTTTCTGTTATTGTTTTTGGAGAAATATTTAAGGAAGAGGCGTCAAAGCTGTTGGGCACATCGTGGTTCATAGCAGCAATCAGCTAGGCCAATTAATTGGGCAATTTACCATTTTTTAAATAATCGGCACTGGCCGAATATCATTTATAATTAGTTCTCAGGAACTTGATAAATTTTAGCCACCTCATTGTTTTTTTTGTGTTTCATGTGTTTTATATTTAGTTTATACATTTTATAAAGTTGAATACCCTATATATAATTGCATTTGATTTTATGATTGAATAATCAACAGTTCAAATATTAATGAGAGTAACCATTAAATGGGATTAAAAACATTTTAATACATTAAGTCTTGACTTATAGTCCTAAGTAGAGGTAGGCTGATTAAAGCAAAAATATTCTGGCTGATATTTGCATTTTTTTGATAATCAATAATTGTCAGTTATTAACAAATTACACATTTTTGTTCTCAGACACTTTTTCATGTATAGTGCAGACACAAAATACAGATTGGAGAGACAGCTAAGCAATTTATTTGTATCTGTATTTTGATGATGTATCATCAAATTATATTCAATGAAATGGAGGAGGTAAAAAATAAAAATAAAATTGGCTGAATATATGAGCTCAAGAATTTGGCCTTGATCATTGGCCATCGTCTTCCCTGATTTCAAAATATCAGCATCAGCCATAGAAAAATTCATACTGGTCAACCTCTAGTTAATTATTAGTGGTGCACAGGTTTACTTCAGTTTGTAAAATACAGCGGAAACACTGATGGAGGCACAAACTGGTAAAATATAAATATAATAGAAACATAAATATTGCTCTTGTTGTCCTTTTGAGGAGAGGCTACAAGTAGACACTCTGACTCCTGCGGTTAAAAATCTCTGATACCCATTTGTACATTATTTATAACACTTGGCCTGGTCCATGTGATCATGTCACCTTCCATTAAAGATTCACATTTTCTCTGATGAAGGAAAAAAATGCAGAGTTGCTGCATTTTCATTTTCACACTGCACGCAAGATAATTTCTGTAAAAATGCATTTGTAATTTTTACCATCGGTTTAAAAACTTTTGGGCTCCACTCTTTTTTTTTTTGTGGTTCCCTCCCTTGTGCGCTAATTCTTGATTGGCTGCAGAGTCTGTTTAAAATTGCGAACATGTGTCTGGCAGCTGTATCATCACTGTGGTTATCAGCTGGTTTAGAGGCCGAGTAGGAAGAGAATCAACAATAGAAAGGCTTTTGAAAATATACAAGTGCATGCTAGACTGAAGAGAGACTTCCTGCATGGTGCTAATTGATTATTTTATCAACTCAAGTCACTTAATTTAAGGACTAGCAAAGAAAAAACATAGTATAACCAAAGGAGGTTAGCTTCTGCAACCTTGTGCTCATGTGTTTTATTGATAATTTGACCCTGAATTCAGATTTATTTTGAGAGATGAAACTCAGATCTGATCTCCACTAATTAATCAATCAAATGTTTAGGTATATCTTAGTTTTAGGTGTATCTTTAGTATTGTTTTTCATTTAAAATAAATGAATAATAAAATATAACCGCCTCCATATTCTGACATGACTATTAGCTTTTTATTTATGTATTTGATAGTAATTATATATGTTTTTGGTCAGACAGGTTAGATTAGAGCAGAGATATATGAATGTTAAGTTCAGTCTCTTAGAGCTAAAACAAATGATTGTACCTTATCGACAAAGGAAGTGTAAGATAATTTTCATGATCAACTTCATGGTGAAAATGCCAAACATTTTCTTCTTGAATATGTGTATTTTCCTTCCATGCCATGTTTATTTACGTTTGTTACTGACTATATTTGTTTTATTGCTGTTAATTTGACTAAATGAGATGTTATTGGCTGTGGGTTGTTGTTATCTTCTCCCTTACATGAGGAAAATGTCATCATATCTTGCCTAAATTAACTATTTGTAAGTATATTTAAAATAATACAATTGCAAGTTGCAATTAAACAAAATAAATTGTTCTACTGCAGTAACTACTTTCCCTAATTCTGTATTTATTACCACTAGGTGGCACCAGCAAGTATTTAGTGAGTTGACTGCATGTGCGTGTTTGTCGAGGTGATATGATTTATGAGGTTTCTTGAATGCATCTTGAAGCTGCTTCTCTAAGCTCCAAGCATTTCTTTCACTCGCTCTGATGCACTGGAGTTCAGATTATTTTTTAGATTATGTATTGATTAATCCCGTCAAATGTTCAAATAGCATTTTGGCTTGACATGCCCATCGCTCGTCGTGTGTGTGGGTTTGGGTTTTGGTGCTGCCAAAGCTTGATTTAAAGTGGGTCAGAGTGTCTCTGGGATACTCCGTTCCCCTTCGTTACAACCCGTTCTTTTTACCCTTTTGTAAAATCTCTTCTCTTTATGTGCTTTATTTTGAGTCCCTTACACCTGCAAGCTACTTCAGCCATTAGCCGATTGCTATTCAAATCACACAGAGCGGTAAAATGTCCTCCTCTGTGCGCCTCTTCCTCTGCCATCCCTCCTCCTTCTCTGCATTCCCTTGTTCCCATCACGCTATTCAGGCCAGTCCGCTAGGCTACCTCAGTTTGGCTAGTCCCCCGCTCTGTCTCTCTTAAGTCCCACAATGGTCGGGTTTGTCGCGGCTTTGAAACTCTGGCACCGAGATCCCCACGACCGAGTTCAGCATAACAGGGTTTTCTTTTCACGGTGGACAGAGGAAGGATAGATGGACTCATTTCCTTGGTGGGTGCTTTTTGCCCCAACAAGTGAGATACAAAAATTATCTGATTAACTGTTTGTCTTTTAAAATAAAAACTGTAGCATAAGCTGGGTAATAATGTCTCATCTGTAGGGCCGCAACTAATAATTAGTTTCAAAATTGATGAACGTGTTTATTATTTTGTCGAGTAATCAGGTGCTTATTTGGTCCTTAAAATGTCAGAAAATGATGAGAAATATTGACCGTTGTTTACAAATACCTGGAAAATGATGTTCTTGAATGTCTTTTTTGGTCCAAAACCCAAAATATTTCAGGTTTAATGATTTCTTTGCTGAACACAAGAAACCAGAAAATATTCACATCTAAGAAACTGAAAGATTCCGAAAGCATGATTTAATTATTTAAAAAACACGAAAATCAATTATCAAAATAGTTGACGATCTATTAATTAACTGAATAATTGTTGCAGCCCTGCTTATGACATAATGAGTCCAAGCATATTCCCACAGAACAAGACATTTCAATTCAGTTCAGTTCAATTTCGTTTGTATAGCGCCAAAACACAACATACATTATCTCAAGGCACTTTACAGAGCAATCATTTTGAAGTTTCAAAAAATACTGTTAAAAATATTTTCACAAATTTCTGTCATTTTGTGGCTCAAATAACTAATTGATTAATCTGGGAAATAATCAGCAGTTATGTCAGTTATGTTAGCCCTCATTAATTGGTTTGATCAATTAATTGGGTCGATAGTTGCATTTTATTTATTTTGTTTGTATTTATTTATTGGTCAACTATTTCAAATTATTTATTTCTCTTGTTCTCAGAAACTAGATAAATGTTGCCAAGTCATTAAAACTTTATTTTTTCATCCATGAATGAATTATTTTTTTCATTTATAGTTTTATGTATTCATGTACAGCACAGACACAAAATAGAGTAACTGAAGTTAAGCAATTTTTGTATTATTTGTGGGAGGAAAAAAGAAAATTGGCCCATTGACTATCAGTATCGGCCATCGACATCGAGTTCTCTGCACAAGTCGAGTCATGAGCATCTCGTCTTCCGACCTGTTGACCGAAATATTACAAATATTAGTTTTTCATCCAGCAGAAATATAGTGTTAGCCACTTTTATGAGTCTAGCTACCTAATTTGTTTAAAACTAAATTATAAGCGAGCATTTCTGTGACACGGCAAACATGCACTCAGAAAAACCCCAGACACATTGTGCTCTATTTATTCCCCTGCTGTTGACACTGTGCGACTATTTTGGTTCTTGAAAGGTTAACCTCACTGCCGGCTGCGGTGGTGCCACCTAATATATCTCCCACAGTGAATGTGGTGTAAGTGAATTTGATTTTTTTTTCATCCGAAAATGAGCCGACGTCGGCAGAATAAAACAGCAAACGGGCTAACAGGTGAACGGGTCTGTGTAGAACTGAATCAGCTTCAAAGACTTTTGGTTTTGTTGAGGCTTTAAAATCTAAATTTTTTACTGACTCAACTCTTTCTGTGCTGGGGGGTGGGGGGGGAAGAAAGTGTCTCATGCTTCTGTCCTCATTGATCTGGCTGCCTGGTGGTTTATAGGACAAGGTCAGGGAAGGTCGCAGTCTTCTGGGCTCGTCCTTTGTGATGATGAGACACAGGACATGTGTGCTAATGTCAAAGGTTAAAGGTTCATCACCACTTTGGTCTGCTTCCTCTTCTCTTCCAGGCTTTGCAGAAGTTGGCAAATCAGTATCTAAAGCGCGAATGGCCCGACATTGTGACAGAAGAACAGGCTGACCACAGGTAAAGTCCCGCCACCAAAGGGAGGATGTTTTTTCAGTTTTGCTCCAGTTCTTCTTTTAAATTGTGTGTCATATCTGGCCAAACACAATTTTTCATTGCACCGTGTTTAAGCTCAGCTCATACATATAAATAATCTTTAATTAGTGGGTTTACAATGCTCAGACACATTAGTGTTGTTCCTGAAAAGCGTTTTTTATTTCTCTTTTATGCAACACCCATTTTAGACTCACATGATTGAAGTTGTAAATGAAAAATACAATTTTTTTTTTGGTTAAAGGTCATGTCAGTGAAATACCAAAGTTTAATCAAGTTCTTTTGCTGTCCAGACACAAAACGGATGAAAATGGGATATGCAGAAAAATCTGATTCTAATTTTCTTTCTTTAAATCTTAATGAGGCCCAAATCTTAAACAGGCTTTTGTTATTTCTAAAAACTTTTTAGTTTCTCTTGCCATTTGGTCATGCTACAAATATTATTTGAGTATTTCATTCGTTTATAGACAAGAAAACTAAAAAGAACGAATAAATATAAAGAAGTTGGCAGCCATTTTAAGGCTTTAATGAGCGTTATTAACGATTTAAAGCCAAAATACTAAATATTTGCAGTTTGAGGCTGCTGTCAGAGAAGTACTTCAGTTAAAATCAGTCTTTGGACACTAAAAGCAGACAGGAAGACAGACAGGACATTAGCCAAAATATAACATCACTGACTGTTAAAACTTCTTAAATGTGAGAATTTATTGTCTTATCTTTATTGTAAATAAAGGTAAATTGAAATAAGACTGAATTAAGACTATGGGTGACACAAAAATTTGAAATAAAATGTCAGCATTAAAACAAATTCACAAATGAATATCTGAGCTGTTTGAAAATATTTCTATACTTATTTGTGTTTGTTTTTGGTGTAGGAACATGTATTGTGTATGGAGGGCCTATCTGGAGGGCACGGTCCAGGTCACCCAGTCCAGAATCAGTACCTGCGATAACTACAAAGTCCAGGTCGCAGATCCGGCTAAAATGGCCAGACTGCAGAAGGAGCAGCAGCTGAGGAAGGTAATGCAGCTCACTGTTACATCTCCGCTCAGGTTTCACTCGCCATCCATGTGCAAAAGCTCCACTCTTGTTATTCAGAATGAGTGTTTCCAGTCAGGGATGTTGGAAAGTTGTTCTGAATCTGATGGAAGGTCAGACAAAATGGATTCTGTTACATGATACCGACATTATTTTGGAGCAGAGCTGCGTATGGTGAACCGAGAAAACACGTTTTTGACCACGTTCCCTTGGATTTCTAAATAATAAAATGTACTGGGCAGGTTAACAAAGGACACATGTTTTTACTCTGAGGTTGACAAACTGTAGAAATACGACTCTTTATCTGAAAATATGTTGAACATTTCTGTCCTCTTGATATACATTAAACGAGTATGCACTTGCTGAATAGTCAGTCAGGTTATAATGGAACTGACATAAAGTCAAAACTCCAATCTTATGATATTGAAAGATTTGGACTTGTGGATTTCTTGAAACTTAAAGAAACTATACGTCAATTTGCTACTGATGCTTTGGAATTTGGAGAAATTTGACCTGTATGAGTGGGACTCTATATGGACATCTCACTTTATGATCATAACATCTGAAAAAAAAAAGTCTAAATTATTAACAATACTTGCTGAAAAGTTACATAAAATATGTGTCTATACAAATAAATCAAAAAAGAAAGATAAAATCAGAATTTATGCTTTTACAACACCAAAAACAGAGCTAGGTGCAACTGTATTTAACCCATGTCCTGTTCATATCTGTCTAAAAATGCAAAGAACGTCTGTCTATTAATCACATATCTGTCCAAGGTTTCACTGTACAGGCCTCAGACTGGGCAAGCAACTTATAAAGGGCACCAGTGTGTGCAATGCTGACTTTCACGTTGTTTCGAGTGGAAATGCATGAGATATTGGTAGCAACGTGACATATACAGTACTGTGCATAAGTCTTAGGCCACCACCAGCTTTGTTGTTTTTATGTCACTTTTGTGATCGTTGGCGTTCAGATTGAAAAGATGTGACTAAAAGTCAGTCTTCTACTATATGATCAACCTGTCAATGAATTGAACTTGTGCAACATGTGTATGTAATGCTCCAACATGTCTCGAGTAAACCAGGTATAATAGACCTTTTTCACAGCAGCTATTTGTTGGCATGAAATAGTAGGAGAAACACAGGTTTGACCAATAACATTAGGGTTCCATTCCAGGTTTTAAAGAGCCATGGTTGTGTTATTTGATATTATAGAAGCATTTTTGTTGTTTGTTGTTTCTGAAAAAGATGTTATTTTCAAACTGCATATGTGTTTCTCCATATTTTCAGGATATGTTCCAATAAAGTGATTGAGAAATAATTGTACAGTATGGTTATTATAGCATTGCTAAAACAACAAATCTAATGGTGGCCTAAGACTTATGCACAGTACTGTATGTGAAGCGTTAAAAGTGCCACATTCGCGTCCTCAGAATCAGGTGCATATTGAATGGGTACTGCAATATATAGTATATTTTAAAATCAACAATAACGCTGATGATGTGTGGATCAAAGACACAGGAGATATTTCAGTTCATCGGCCTGTTAACTGTCCACTGGTTTGTCTACTGATATTTATCACTGTATTTGTTGTTGAAATATCAGTAATTGCAGACATAACGGCGTGTTCTCTGTGCTCTATTCCTAACTTTGGAATCATTTCCTGTCAACATCCAGCGATAATCTGATAAAGAATATATATCAGACGAGGGCAGAAGTCGCCACAGCTGCTCTTGTCGTTTACGATCGGCTCAGTTTGGGTGATTTGAAGCACCACACTGCGCTTCCGAACGTCCAGCCTGTTCTATGATTATGAGTTGAGGCCGCGTGGACGTGTCCAGCGCTGCTCTCTGGTTTCTGCTGGCCACGTTCCACTGCCTTCAGCCCACAATGCCACCCTTGTTCACGCTCACATTTCTCAGACATGCCACTGTAGCTCCCGTAGAGCATTATGTCACTATGACATGGCTTGTGCTGCAGATACTATCAAACGCTTTTCTTTTTTTTTTTTTGCATGTGTCCCAGACTGTTGCACTGCAGGAATAATCATTTGTCTACATGTAAATACCTGATATGTTTTTGTTTCTGTGTCTCCACCTCGTCGTCGTCAGTGCATCGAGCAGCTGACGGTGGTTCAGGCCGAGCTGCAGGAGTCGGTGAAGGAGCTGACGAAGACCAGGAAGAAATACCAGGAGGCAGAGACGATGGCTCAGGCCGTCCGAGAGAAGGCAGAGCTGGACGCCAAGTACGCTCCGAATTTCTCCTCTCTGTGTCACTTTGCTGTTAATTGGTAGATGACTGGACAGATGGACATACTGACTGACTGACTGACTGACTGACTGACTGACTGACTGCCCTCCATCTTTCATCTCAAAACAGGGATGTTTTTGTTACAGCAGCACAGTTTCAGGCACATTCCGATTCTTAAATATAAGAAATAGAAGATATGAGATACATGCAAAATAAACTTGTAAACAAGAAAAGAGAATTATAAAGTTAAATACTGAATAATATATAAACTATAATCCCCCCCCCCAAGTCAAGTCAACTTTATTATCAATGCTTCTCCCTCAAGAATAAGTAAAAGGAAAAAAATATATATATATATAAAAATATATACAAGCTGAAAGACATCCAAGAAAAGACGGTGGCAAATCTGGAAGATATAAATAGTATAAATGTTACAGTTAGGTGTAAAAATGTAAGCTATCAATGGAATCAGGAATAAAAATGTAGAATGCAACTGTGAATATGTAGTTAAATGTCCTGTCTGTGCAAGGTTTTAAAGGTGCAGAGGTGCAGGTATTTTTTTAATTAACTGAGGTTTGAGATTTTAGCATGATTTGTCATTAAATCACATAGTAACTTATCAACTAATCATATTAGTTCATTTCAGCTTCATAATCAGCTTCAGTTCTGATGTCAGATGATGTGGAATAAACAAATGTTGATTATTAGATTTGTTAATTGACAGAAATGGGATGCTTGATTTAGTATTTATGTTGCTTCTCCTTGTAAATGTATGGATGCAACTAACAACTGGATGTTCTCAAATATCTTCTTTTGTCCACAAGCCAAAATTGTTCAGTTTTGAAGATGTTTTTTGTTACATGGAGCAAAGAAACCTAAAGATATTCACATTTAAGAAGCTGAAAAAAATCTCATAACTAAAAACTTTGGAGTATTCTTAATATCAATTATTGCACATGCATATTGAACTGAATATGACAGGCAGTGTGAGTTTATTCTTCCACAATGTTATGAACAGCTTCTACAAGTTCTCTAAAAATCTTCAGGGTTTCCTCATCACACTTGTGTCTAAATGTCACGTTGAACCACAACTAACTGTGACTCGGTTTCAGGTTGAGCTGAGAGGAACTTTCCCACTGTCGGCTGTTGACGCGAACAGTTAGTTTCAGTTTCTGCCTAAATATTGTGAGATGAAGTGCAAGCGAACATGCGAGGTACACGGCAAACAAATCAGATTTCTGAGATCACTCGGATCAGATGAGAGTGAAAATATCGGTCAGTTACTGTCTTTGCTGTAAGAGCGCTCCTCTTTTTCCTGCTTCCGCTCATTCTCATCACTTTGTCCTGGCAGAACACGAGCAGCTGGCTCTTTGACGCAACACATTGCAGACATTTTTCTGCCCGTCAGGAAAGTTTATTATGGAGTCCAGGCTCAGCTCTGTGATGTTGTTTCTTCTTCTGCTGCAAAGACTTAGTGGCTGGACAGGCACTAGAATTCTAATAACCCAAATACTGCTTTGTTATGTGGCTCGTTTGACTAGGGATAGGCGATAAGGGGGAAAATATGTTATCACAATATACTTTTCATATAAATCGACATCAGTATATGATGTAAAGCTGCACACAGGTTGTTTCTCTGGACTCAGGAAACGCTTGTGCTTCTCAAGGGAGAGTGGCAATGCTCTGTGAATACCCTCTGAAATAAAATATTCACTGTGTATGTTTCATTTCAGGCTTTGGCTTTGGCTTTTTAATGTTAAATGAAGGATATTTATGTGAAATTCCCCCCGTACATATGGTCAAATTCAATTCTGATATAACAAGTTATTAAGTGACTCTTTTTTTAAGATGTAATTTTATTGATTCCATCCAGTTAATCAATATATAATATAGTAATTTGATGATTATCAGTGCAACAGTCTGTAAAACATCATCACGCATACGATATCACAAATCTAAGACCATATCTTGTCTCATGTCATGATACAGTATAGATAAAATATTGATATATATATATAGCGCTATGATAATCAAAACATCTGCAGAATCAAACACTCTTGTGACTGGAGATGAATAATTTAATCTCTGCATAGAATTGTTTTTTACACTAAGTGACTCCACTCTCCTCCCTGTTGTGACATTTCCTGTGTGCGAGTTGCATAATTTCTCAGGGAAACCAGGTTACTTGGGTCATCTGAAGCATTTACATCCTCTGTAGTAACATGGCAGCTGTAAATTTGAGCCTTGAGTCTTCTTACTCATATTTAACTGTAGTTTTTTTTTTTTTTTTGCTGTTTTGTTTTGTTTATCTGACCGTGTGTGTGTGTGTGTGTGCGTGACTTTAAAAGTTCTATGTCGATCAGTGGAAACAGACTTTGGAGCCTGTCGACGCCTCGAGGCTATTTTCTGCTGGTGTCAATTTGACTGTGACGTTGAATGGAGTTATTTTAGAAGCAGGACTGGACCACTCCCCCTGTCATCCAGCTGCTCTGATGATTCCCCTGCGCCAAGTCTTTCTTTATGTACATTTAGATGATTAAAAAATATAAATAATTAAAAATAAGTGACTTTATTATCTTGTTATGAGTATACATGACCCAAAAAAACCTCATTCTGCAGCAGAAACTGGAAACAAAGACCTATAATCTATCATAATCATTGTTGTAGTTATAAATTTTAAATTAATTAGGGGTTATTTTCATTATTAATGAATCTGTGGATTTTTCCCAATTACTCATTTGGCACACAAATGTCAGAAAATCATGAAAAATGTTTTTCTCAAATGCATTGTTTAGTCCACAAACCAAAATGAATACCTTTTAATGGTTTCTTTGTTAAATGGAGCAAAACCCCAAGAAAATAATTACGTAAAGAAATGGACAAATCTGAGTGCTTGTTTTAGTGCAATAATAAGTCAGACATTATTTTTCCTTCTACATGCATAGAAAAAAATTGAACACAGAATTTATTTAAATCTGTTTCTGCAGCTACAGTTTATTATACATTATTAAGTTGAAAGAAATATGTTGTAGTGACATTTTAATTAAAAAGGTAGTTTGAGAAATTACCTTGAAATTAAGCTTCCAGGTTCTTTAATTTGCATGATGCTGGAGAAAGTGATCTGTGTAACCCTGAAAATCAAGGCCGCATTAACACTTCTGCTTTTTGTTTCCTCTTTCTCATAGTCTTGTTCAGTTTTCATCTTTAGCTCTGATGAGTTTTGTGTCTTTTCAACACAGCTGTTCATTTATTTCAAGTTGTTTATGAACAGGAAGTCGTTGTTTTTTTGTTGTTTTTTTGTTCTGCCTCATTTTTTAGGGAGATTGTCATACCATTCTTATAGATGCTATGTCTTACAGTTATGAAGTTAATGTCAGACATGGTCTTTTGTCTCTTCTGTTCAGGTCCAGGTTAAGTCTGTTCCAGTCCAGATCCAGTCTGCAGAGAGCAAGCGTGAAGGTACGAGATCTATGTATCTATATATCTTTTTTTTTTGTTTTTTGTTTTGGTGCCGCAGTCGAATAGCATTGTGAACCTTTGTGTTCCAGCTGAAAGCCAAGAGGAGCGAATGTAACTCCAAAGCTACCCACGCCCGAAATGACTACCTTCTCACGCTAGCAGCCGCTAACGCTCACCAGCAGCGCTACTACGACACCGACCTCGTGGACTGCATCAAGGTGAGGTCAAAGCCTCAGCGTGTACCGATGGACGCTGAGGCAGAGGTGGACGTGTAACGTGTTTCTGTCGTGATCTGCAGGTGTTAGACGGCAGAGTTTATGAGCAGGTAAAAGATTATCTGGTGGCGATGTGTCAGACGGAGCTGGAAACCTACCAGGCCGTGCACAACACCTTCAACCAGCTGCTCAACAGCTCACACGGGGTAAGTCTTCCAACCACAATGGCTTCATTTGTGGACGTTTTTAGTTAGAAATGTCCTCAATTCCCAAGATTTACAGTACTGTGCATAAGTCTTAGACCACCATTAGATTTGTTGTTTTAGCAACAAATGTTAAAATGCTTGTATAATATCAAATATTTAGTGTGAGCTACATTTACACTTGAACAATAACACAACCGTGGCTCTTTAAAACCTGGAATGGAACCCTAATGTTATTGGTCAAACCTGTGTTTCTCCTACTATTTCATGCCAACAAATAGCTGCTGTGAAAAAGGTCTATTATACCTGGTTTACTCAAGACATGTTTGAGCATTACATACACATGTTGCACAAGTTCAACTCACTGACAGGTTGATCATATAGTAGAAGACTGACTTTTAGTCACATCTTTTCAATCTAAATGCCAACGATCACAAAAGTGACATAAAACAACAAAGCTGGTGGTGGACTAAGACTTATGCACAGTACTGTACCTTTACTTTTCTCAGTAAATCTGTGTTAAATGTCGCGTGTAGGCGGTGGATGAATGGTTTTAGTCTGGGACGTAAAATGTCGACTTTGTGTAAGTCAAGTTATTTACAATGCGATTAAAGTAATGTTGATGAATGCTGGGTATGTGAGTCTCAACAGTCTTGTAAACTGTGACGTGAAAAATGACATTTTATGCAGCTTTGGTCTGTCAGCACTCGTGATGTTTAGGTGTCTCCTGGTGAATCTGGAAGAGGGATGGACTGTAAGACGACTCTACACGCTCAGCTCGGCTCTGTTGTTGTGTTTGCTGAGGAGATGTTATCTGTGGCTGAAAGAAGTGAATTCTGCTTAATTCAGACTGGGAGCGAGCGAACACTCATTAGTAGCTGTCTATAGGGATCATATGGATTTACTGAGCACAACACACAAGCCCAGCATTTGTGAAAACCCTGCTGGCTTATATTATTTCATTATCATATTATAATTTTAGTTTTTAAATTCTGGGGCTGTGTTTTAGTCTAGTTATGCAGACAGGGACAATGATGACTTCCTGGTCGGGTCTTATCAGTCACAACTCGACTATCAGCTGTGAACAGAAAGATCTGTAAACACTTTCAGATTCACTTGAAGTTTTTTGACAAGTGAGAGAAGACGCCTGCTCTTATTTTTCACCTTTAGTGGAATTTTCTGAAGCTGAGGCCCTATCCACACAGAAACTGAAATTTCCCAAAACAATATTTTCCAATTTGTTTATAAAAATGTCTTCATACATGCAAAAGACCCCAGAACAACTCTACAAGCTGTTACTATATGCGGCGCTGTAACACACGGGAATAGACCAAAAACTGAGAAGGGGTAGGGGCATCAATATAAAGTTTGTGCGCTATGTACAAGCTTTTTTATAGATAAGTATTTGAACAAGTATACATTGTACCTATATTATATATTGCATGTTATTAGGAAATCATGTGATATGCGATAATGTTGCGTTATCACTTGCGATAAATTGAGAGATAAAAGTAAAAGCATTTGATTTGTTATGTATTGATATACTATGAACAATAAGTGGATGATGGATTATACATAAAACAAACAACATACAAAAATAAACTAGATTAATATAAAGAAATTTGAGGAATTTCAAGTGCAGAAGGTTTATATGGGAAGTTGTTTTAGCCGTTGTTTTATTTTGAAGGCCAGGATGAAAGGAAGTGTTGTTGGGTAATAGAGGGGGGTAGAAATTTGGTGGTGTATGTTTGTGAAGAATAATGAAGAATAATCATGTTTGGTCTGCTGATCATGCAAAGAGTGACAGTTATATATATGTTGTGTTTGTGTTCAGGTAATCATTAAGGTTGACAAAATGGATCATATGTCCTGATAAATAACAAGATTTCCTTGCATTATTGCTGACAGAGAGTCATTGATGTCACTCTGCGTCCTTGTTAATGTTGGACGAGCTGAACTCCAGCGACGGCTAATGAATTAAAATGGTTTGAGTTACTTGTTTGTTTGCTCCTCGGTTACGGACTCATGTTTGCGTCAGGTCGCCTTGCGTCTCCGGAGCTTCGGTGGTGTTTGATTTCTGCTCAAGACAGAATATGAACAAATCATTAGAGATGGAACAAAGTGGAGGTCGACACACGTGGGGTTTTCTATGGCTGATGCCGATTTTTGAGGAATCAGAGCAGCGGATTTCAGCTGATTTTCTCTCTCCATCTGATAGAAAATAACAGATGAATGATAAAATATAATACAAATAAATGTGCTTTAGTTCATTAACTTGAGTTATTGGACAATACTAATGGTCTGTCTTTTCAATTAAGATTTTATCTTTGCACTGCAGTGCAATTATGAAGAGTATTTTCAATGAAAATCAAGTATTAAATACATGAAAGATGAAAAATATCTTGCATGAATTTCTAATTACTGGCATAATTTGCAATAATTGGTCAATACCAATAATATCAGCTGGATAACTGGTCACCTTCTAGCTGGAAGCAGCAAGTGCAGCAATTTAACTGTGACGCTTTCATTGGAACCATGAGTGTAGTTTTCTCTGTTAATCAGGTAGTTGTTTGGTCCACTAAATGTCATAAACCAATAAATATTCTCATTTAAGAAGCTGAAAAATCAGGAAAATCTTTTATAATAATTAAGAAACATTGACTTAATAGTTGCCAATGAATTTAATAATCAATCGTGTGTCCAATTTTGCAATATATGTTTAGAAAATTCATCTAACTTGCCATCTTCTGGTTCTAATCTTAATCAAATATTAATGTGCCAAGGTATTGTCCTTGTAATGAATTAAATCTCTCTCTGATGGTATCAATAATGTTTTGTTTTAAGTTGATTGCTGCTCTCATGCACTTCCAATTTACTTACCATTATATTATTTTGTAAAATATTTGTTATTTTACTTGTTTCGGGTTAGTCGTTAGTTTAACTTGGATAAACTGTCAGTAAAATGAATAGTTTGTGTTTTCTAAATGATACAAAGTGAAATATTTCACTTTCAGTCGATGCAGAAACTCAGATGAATCTTTCCTTGTATCTGGACAAAGACTGAAAATTCCCCCACGTATAATTATACTGATGTCATGAGAAAATAAACTCGGATCAGCTGCAGCTGTGTGAAAGTACGTCATTATGAAAAACTGGAGTAAAGATGGACGTGCGATAAAGACACTAAATAAGGAACTGATAACGGCAATGATAAAGTAGGGTTAGGGTTAGGGTTAGGGTGAGTGAAGTGTGTGTTGTAAATATTTATCCTTCATTTCTTCAGCCTTATCTGGAAAACCTTTGGACTCTACTTTTATTATAGTGACGCAAAGTTTCATCTAGCAGAAAAAAATAATCAACTCGGTGCTGAGGAGTTTGTGGATTAAAGTTCCAGTGTGTGAAATTTAGGTTAAAGTATTTTTATTAGGTAGAAATTGAAAATTAAGTAATATTTTTAATATTTTTCTGAGTTAAAATTTATCTTATTTTTGTTTTTCACTACCTCAGAATGAACATTTTATAAACTTCTCGGGTCAATGGAGGGTTTTGCTGTTTAGTTTGGATGCACAATTTTATATTATCGGCATGATGTCAGTATCGGCCCGAAATTAATGTGTTTTTTAATTATCGGCAAACAAATCCCCCGATATGACAAATGACTAAGACAGCTGAGTGGGCTGCTTGACTTCTATGCAAGCTCCCTCTACAGCTATTATTTTCTGTTTTTTTATTTGTTTTCCACAATGAAGAAAATGTATATCTACGTACATCTGCTGCGACATGAGTATGAAAAATATTATGTTAATCTCAATGCAGAGGAGACTTATCTACCTCCAAGTGCACACAAGAAAAGCGTGTTTATGTATTTAGTATATATATATATATATATATACGTATATATATACACGCTTTTCTTGTAGTATCGGTTATAGTTATGAGCCCAAGTACTCCCAATTTATCAGATATAACAAAAGGTCCAATATTGTGCGTCCATAGAAAAAACATAAATTCTCTTTAAATATAAACGATGAAGAGGGCCACGTGGTGGAATAGTGGCTTGTGCTGTTGCCTTACAGCAAAAACAGCCAGGTTCCCGACCCGGTCCGACCGAGGGCCTTTCTGTGTCAAGTTTGTCTGGGTTTTCTCTGGGTTCTCTGGTTTCCTACCACTGTCCAAAGACATGCAGAGGTTAACTGGGCCATAGATGTGAGCGTGAATGGTTGTTTGTCTCTGTATGTTGGCCCTGCCATGGACTGGTGACCTGTCCAGGGTGTGACCCCGCAGCTGGGATTGGCTCCAGCCCCCCTGAGACCCTCATGTGGAGACAATGAATGAATAAACAATGAAGGCCTTTACTTATTGTAGATGCTGCTTCCTTCTTCTTATAATTGACTTTCTGTTCTTTGTTTACCTTTTGGTAAAATGACACACACATGCGAAAGTTTATCGTCAGTCACTGTTTTCTTTAGCTAAAATCGAATACAGTTATTGGGTTATGTCTGTGTGTGACAGCTTTTTTTTTTGTCGGTTTGTTTTTGTTTTTCTAATATTTTGTTTATTGGTGTTTTCCAGCTGTGTACTGCTCCCATATTCACATGCAGTCCTGCTGAATGATGATTACATACAGTCCTTTGGGAAACATTTTTGATAAACATAAACTATAACAAATCTCAAGTTCAGACGTTCACCCGCACAAGGCAATGAGCTTTTTCATATCAGACATCACTGGCTCTGTTCAGCTCAGCTGCAATAAGACAGGACAAGCAGCTAAATGGAATTCAGCCTTCGTTTTAATTATTTACACCTTTTACTCACTGTTGTGTGTGAAAATGGCTGCTGGGGATTTTTATTTGTCTGGATGCTAATGGAAGTTTCACATTAAGTTAAATAAAAAATGGGGGTCCTTAAACACAAATCAAAGGTTTACTCATTCTCTGCCAACATTTCACTGGAAAAAAAAGTTTTTATTTTAAAATATAATCATAAGGGTGTTCCTTCTTGAATTAAAGCTTACATTTTTGCTTCATCCTTTTTTTGAAGGTGCTGCAGGAGTTTCACCAGCAACTGTTTGCACGGAAGAACCCAATATTTCAGCGAGCCCCTGACTTCATGTACCAACCCATCGACTCTGATACGGTAAATTCTCCTGTTCTTAGGTTTTTATTCATGTATGTACATATTTATTAATGCATATTATATCGAATGTTCACAGTTGCTGATTTTTCAGTTTCTTAAATGTGAATATTTTCTGGTTTCTTGGCTCCGTTTCATTGGCTTCAAATTTCATTTTGGTTTGTGGACAAAACAAGACATTTCCAGGCTTGTGAATCACAGATCCACATTTTTCAACTTTTTATGGATCAAATTCCATGATTGATTAAAAGAGAAAATTATTTAAATATTTGTCGATAAAAATAATCGCTAGTGGCAGCCCTGCTACGTTTCCTTCCCTATTTTCAGCCTCGCTACTTTACAGACTTTTTAATATGGATCTTGATATTTTTAGGGGGGGATTATTACAGTTTTGCACCTGTCTGTGGCAAATTTTTAAAGACATTAATGCCAAAAAAAAGATGACAGTTAACATGCCTGCATCCATCATATCAATGAACCCAGATTTCTGCACTCAAAACTTCATTTGTTGCAATATAAATGTTAAATTTGTCACGCAGGACAGTGGCTTTTTAAACCCCTCAGTAAGTCAGTTCAGGATACTGAAGCATAATCAAGACCAAATGTCAACTGATCAATCTAGTCTTTGTTTCTTAGGAAAATCGTCAAAGAAAAGAAGGAACAAATACACAACACAGTTCCTTAACTGGAAATGAACATAAAACAGGATGGTGAACAGCAGCTGCTAACGTTGGTGTGTTTCCAGTGAAAAGTCTCAAACCTTTAAATGATCAGCATCAGAGGAAAATAAATAATGACCTCATTCGAAAACAGGACGTGAACTTTGACCAGTTTGCAAACAAACAGTATTTGCTCTTATTCCACTCATTATCAGAAAGAGTCGGTCACAGTCATATATTTGTTTGTGCGTCTCATTTACAGTGGAACCTCTGTGAGACTGACGCCTGTTCCTGCATGGAACATGTGCCGCCTCCTTAATTTCAGTGTCACATGTCCCGTCATCCAGCTGTTACAAAATCGAGTTCTTGTGAACATGGATGACTCAACGTTCACTTGTTGAATGTTGCGACACAGCTGATGAAATAATGCCGCAACAGCAAATTAACAGAGTTGTCAAATCTTTCCTCGTTGAATAAACAGCTTCAGGGTGTTTTGGCTTCAGACTCGCAAAATCGGATTTTATTATTTTTCGTCAGTACCTGAAGCAACGCTTTTCAGCCTCCTGCCTTTTGTTAAAAACTCTGTGTGTTAAAATTTACCTTCCTGCAACAAGCTGTGCTGCTCCATTTTGATTTGAAGATATGGTCTTTCGATTTTGAATCGTCATATCATGATAAGATACCTGTGATGGCTTTTTCTGTTTTTAAAGGCTGTCGCACTGGTAATCATTGTATTTACTGAATAAATGTGTGAATTTGTCATCAAAAGATGCATGGAAACAACAAAATTATATTTCAGATAGTCACTTAATAACCTCTCTTTAATGTAAAGCCGATCATAAGCAGTAGATATTTTTATTTTTGTATTTACAGTTTATTGCCATACTCACTCTTTGAGAAGCACAAACTCATCAAAAGAAAACTGTTCATGAGTCCAGAGAAACAGCCTGTGTGCAGCTTGTCCACATATTATTTATAGGCCTTCTCACCCAGCCTCACTGAAATATTGATTTGATTTATATCCTGATATGGTATATCGATATTGAATTACATAATAAGTAAACTTTAACTACTTTACTGACTTTAAATCACACTTTAAATGTCTGTATTCGTCAAATATGTGACAAACAACGCTTTCTGTGTCTGTTTTCACTGTAAAAGTACTGAATCACTTTTACTTTTATACCACATGTTAGGAAAATGTGTGTGACATATAGTCTGTATCACTTTGCATTACATCCATCCGTAGAGCAGCATGAATAAAAAAAAAAACTGGAAATGCACCAAATCCAGGCTCCATTGGACATGAAAGAGGATAATAAAACATTTTTGGACTAACGTTGACATTTATGGCTCTAATTTTGTTTTATGGACGGAAAAATATGCAATAAATGAGCAGTATGTGTCTGAAATAGATTTTTAGTCCCTGATGAGGTCAGCACTTTGGTGTGCAGAAACCTGGGACGCACTATTTACGACAGGACAGTGAACGCAACACTCAGGCTGTTGAAGCCGTTCACAGTGGATATTATCGTTTTCCTCTGCAACGACTCAAAATAAGCCATGATGGTTGGTTTATGTGAATATTTAAACAACAATTTATCCTTCTGATTTTTCAGCTTCTTAAATAGAAATGTTTAATGGTTTCTTTTGCTCCATATAACAAAGAAAGCATTAAATCTGATTAGTTTTGATTTGTGGACAAATCAAGACATTTGAAAAAAAATCATCATGTCGGGGTTTGTGAAACTCTGATCAGCAATATTTTCTGACATTTTATGGACCAAACGAGTACTAGATTAATCAACAAAATCTACAGATTAATTGACTATGAAAATAATCCTTAGTTGCAGCCCTATATTTAGTTCTTCTTTTTCAAAATATGCTCTTATCATACTTTGTTTTTCTAGGTTAAGAATCTTAAAGCAAATATCTCAAATTAAAGTATTTCTGATTCCAACTGTGCCAGGTACTTGTTGGGATCAGACAAAAAAAAAAAAATCTAGAACCCGTCTTTGGTCCAGATTAGGTTCTGGTTTGGTTCCGTCAATATTCCCTCGAGTTCGGACAGAAAAATCGAGTCCGCACATCCCTTTCTCCTCCGCACTGGCTCCTCTGCTCCACTGGACAACACTGGACAATTTGTTCAAACTGCAAACGCCGGCGTTGTTTTCATTGGAAGTCAAACAAGCAGCAGCCTGTTCGTAAAGAAAACATTAGCGGCGGCGAAGCCCAGCCTCCCTCCCTCCCTCATCCCTCCCTCCCTCCATCCTCCATACCTCTAACACCAGACGGAGGGATCCGGTGAGGAATAGAGCCGGACTGAGAGAGTGGGAGGGGGCAGGAGGAAGGCCGGGCTCTGTGAAACGGCCCATCTGTGAAAAGGAGGCATTGTGAGCGGGCCTCATCAGAGTGCACTGACCTCCCCACCTCAACCCTCTCCCTCCCCACACACACACATGCTGTTGTCATGTGGAAACCTCCCTACTCTCATTTTTAGGGACGTGTGTTTTCACCTCGCAGTCAAAGTTGTGCGCGAGGATGAAGCCGGAATCTTCAGCTCCAGCCTCCAGTTTTTTTTTTTTTTTTGGTTCACTCTCATCGTTTCCTGCCTCTCTCCACGACTGTGGACGTCTCCCTCACAATACACTGTTTAATCTGCCCGTGTCATACTTTATTTAAAGAGGGAGTCGCCACGTTGGCGTAACAGAAATGGTAAATATAGCTCACACTGGTGGCATTTAGGGAAACCACAAGGGGCTTTTATAGGTGTTCTGTATTTTGCAATATTTAATTAATTTATTTTTCTTCTCGGAGAAAATTAGTTGTTTTAAAGGGTAATTTACATTCTTAGGTATTTTTATAATCCACATTGGCAGATTATGATTTTTACAGCTAGTTATTGCCAGTTATGTATTTTTTTTGTTCCCGGAAACTTTTTGTTTTAGTAATTTAGTAATTATACATCTAAACAAAATAAACAGACTGAAATTCAGTCATTTACCAAAGTTTTGTCGTCAAAGAAAGAAAAACATAAAACTGTCACAAAAACAACTTGATAAATGTTGCTCATTCGCGACAGCTTTAGTTTTTCATCCAAAGATTTCCATTGATGACCTGTTTTATTTGTTTAATATTTAGTGTACATGTTTTTTTTTTTAAATAGAAAATAGCGAATATAATAGCACAAATGTAGACTAGTGATAGTTATGTTTTATCAGACGGAGGAAAACAAGTGGCTAAGTATATGATCAATTATCGGTCATCAGCTGCTCAAATATCAGCTGACTTCTATTTTTTTTTTTTTTTTTAACTTTTTCCATTTTCGGTTCTCAAAAGCACGTTCTTAATCCCAAATATTAGAAAATGTCTTCCATTCATGTATTGAACCTCTTTTAATTCACTGAAACTTTTACAGTCAACTGAAAAAAACTGTCATGTTTTAATAGGTAAACAATGTGTATCACTGGCATTTTGTTATTATTATTATTATTATTTTGTTATTATTGTTTATCTCCTTTAGCTCCTCCCTCTCACTGACATGTGTGTTTCCCCTCTCTGTGTGTGTGTGTGTGTGTGTTTGTAGGTGATGCAGCTGCAGAAAGAGAGCGGGACGGTCGAGGAGCACAGTCTGGACAAGGAGGCCAGGAAATGGGCGAGCCGCGTTGCCCGCGAATACAAGAGCATCATCCACACACAGAGGGTGAGAAGCAAATCACAGCGATGAAATGAAACAGACTTTTCTTTTTCTTTTTATTTTCATCATTTTGGTTTCGGGACAGTTTGCATGTTCTCCCTGTGTGTGCGCGGGTTCAATTCAATTCAGTTTTATTTGTATAGCGCCAAATCACAACATACATTATCTCAAGGCACTGTACATAATAAGGCCAAAACCTTTACAATAT